>CM033647.1:18607966-18715249 GCA_019512145.1 Engystomops pustulosus
ATGTTGTCTGACACGTGCTGGTGCAGGGCTGGGACGGCACATCGGGAAAAGTAGTGGCGGCTGGGGACCGAATACCGAGGGGCGGCCGCCGCCATGAGGTTGCGAAAGGCCTCGGTCTCTACTAGCCTATAGGGCAGCATCTCCAGGCTAAGCAATCTGGAGATGTGCACATTAAGGGCTTGGGCGTGCGGGTGGGTTGCACTATATTTGCGTTTCCGCTCCAGCGTCTGGGGTATGGAGAGCTGAACGCTGGTGGATGCTGTGGAGGATCGTGGAGGCGACGATGGGGTTTTTGTGGCAGGGTCCTGGGCAGGGGGCTGACTAGCAGCTGACACAGGGGAAGGAGCAGTGGTGTGCACGGCCGGAGGTGAACGGGCTTGTTGCCACTGAGTGGGGTGCTTAGCATTCATATGCCTGCGCATACTGGTGGTAGTTAAGCTAGTAGTGGTGGAACCCCTGCTGAGCCTGGTTTGGCAAATGTTGCACACCACAGTCCGTCGGTCATCCGGTGTTTCCTTAAAGAACCTCCAGACTTCTGAAGATCTAGCCCTCGCCGCAAGAGCCCTCGCCACGGGAGCTTCACTAGTTGACACATTTGGCGCTGATGCACCAGCTCTGGCCCTGCCTCTCCGTCTGGCCCCATCACTGCCTCTTCCAACCTGTTCTGGTCGAGGACTCTCCTCCGTCTCAGAAGCACTGTGTTCACCCGGCCTCTCAACCCAGCTTGGGTCTGTCACCTCATCATCCTCCGATCCCTCAGTAGCCCTGTTCTCTAGGCTACTCCCAAACAGCCCTTCTACAGCCACACCTTTGTATAAGATCAAGTGTAAAGAGCGTTACGTTATAAGTTATAGGACTTGCCGGGTGAGGGGCAGTGTAACCCACCGACCTGGCACGACGAAAGAAGCAGCTGAGATACTAAATTAGCCACCTAAACATCGCGTTTTTTAAACGAAACGTTGCGCCAGATAGATTTTTTGTGGATAACACATGCGTATTAGACGAGGGGTGCGGGGGGGGGGGCGCGACACGAAAGTACCAAGACTGGTGCTAGTGTGGGGAGATCAGTGAAGAAACGACCAATCTATTCTGCCGGGGACACAACTCGTTTGGGTAAAAGGGGGAGCCGAGTATGGAGCCGCGGCACCGGAGCCTATGGCATGCACGAAGATTTGGAAACCGTCCGCCTCCGGTGACACTGCTCCTAACGCACGGGACAGTACTTCAACCGTTGTTCTGGTCGCAATGGTAGACAAGTGTGGAGGGTGTCTCAAAGGAACGACGAATTTAATTATGGGATAGTGGCCCGGTCTATTGCTGTGGAGCAAGTGCCCCACGACACATGCCTCGTTCCCAAAACATGGAGGGAAGCATCCTTTTGTGCCTCCCGGTGGCTTGCCTTCCGAGTAAACATGGTGGACGGCCAGTCAGTATGAGCGGATGCCTGTATGTGGCAGTTCCATGAAAACAACCCAAATTTCTGCCTGACACACCTCGTTTGATAAAGGGATGATGTATGGAGGCAGCTATATGGACGACTTTTGGAGGTAGCAATGGAGACAACGTGTGGAGGCTGCTATGGAGACAATTTAATTTGGATAGTGCCTGTATGTGGCAGTCCCAAACATTTTTCAAACCAGAGGAGCAGGTAGGTGGCCCTCCAGTAAAATGGTGGTGGATGCTGTGGAGGATCGTGGAGGCGACGATGGGGTTTTTGTGGCAGGGTCCTGGGCAGGGGGCTGACTAGCAGCTGACACAGGGGAAGGAGCAGTGGTGTGCACGGCCGGAGGTGAACGGGCTTGTTGCCACTGAGTGGGGTGGTTAGCATTCATATGCCTGCGCATACTGGTGGTAGTTAAGCTAGTAGTGGTGGAACCCCTGCTGAGCCTGGTTTGGCAAATGTTGCACACCACAGTCCGTCGGTCATCCGGTGTTTCCTTAAAGAACCTCCAGACTTCTGAAGATCTAGCCCTCGCCGCAAGAGCCCTCGCCACGGGA
The DNA here is from genome assembly GCA_019512145.1 of Engystomops pustulosus. NCBI lineage: Eukaryota > Metazoa > Chordata > Amphibia > Anura > Leptodactylidae > Engystomops > Engystomops pustulosus. Next base: position 18,609,965 of record CM033647.1, read on the forward strand.
GCTTCACTAGTTGACACATTTGGCGCTGATGCACCAGCTCTGGCCCTGCCTCTCCGTCTGGCCCCACCACTGCCTCTTCCAACCTGTTGTGGTCGAGGACTCTCCTCCGTCTCAGAAGCACTGTGTTCACCCGGCCTCTCAACCCAGCTTGGGTCTGTCACCTCATCATCCTCCGATCCCTCAGTCTGCTCCCCCCTCGGACTTCCTGCCCTGACAACAACTTCCCCACTGTCTGACAACCGTGTCTCCTCATCGTCGGACACCTCTTTACACACTTCCACTACGTCAAGAAGGTCATCATCACCCACAGACTGTGACTGGTGGAAAACCTGGGCATCGGAAAATTGCTCAGCAGCAACCGGACAAGTGGTTTGTGACTGTGGGAAGGGTCCAGAAAACAGTTCCTCAGAGTATGCCGGTTCAAATGCCAAATTTTCCTGGGAGGGGGCAGATGGGGGGGAGGAGGCTGAGTGTGCAGGAGATGCGAGAGTGGCGATTTCGGTGACATGGGTGGACTGCGTGGAAGACGACTGGTGGTGGACAAATTGCTCGAAGCATTGTCAGCAACCACGACATCACCTGTTCGCACTGTTCTGGCCATAACAGTGCTCACCACGAGTCCCAGTAACTTCAGACATGAACCTAGGAGTGTAAGCTCTGCGGCGTTCTCCTGCTCCCTCATCAGCAGGGGTGTCTCACCCGCCCAGGACCAGGCCTCTGACCCCTGCAGTGTTGGACGCCCACGTCCCCGCCCTCGTCCTCTACCCCTACCCTCGGTTAAACATTTTAAAATGAAGTTATAACTTTATTTTTTTTTTTACTTTTTTTTTTTTTTTGTGTTTTTTTTTTTTTGTGTGTTTTTGTTTTTTTTTTGAGTTTTAAAACCAAACAATGCTTCCTATTGCTATGGCTATTTTCTAGCCAAGTATCAAAGGCACACTACTATGCCAGATGAGATGACAACTGAGTTAGTGCCTAATTGAAATCACACCTACTAAATTTTCCCACTTCGGTCTTTGCTATGGATTGTGCGTCACTAAGCGCAGAACACAGCGGTCGCAAGTCTCACTACACATTGCTCAGAATGTGCTAGTACATGCACTGCAGAAAGTACAGCCCACACAGATCAACCAGAAATCAAATATATAGAACGCTACTGTATGCGTAAGTAAGCTCTTTGTATTCTCCTATGGCTATTTTCTACCAAGTATCAAAGCACACTACTATGCCAGATGAGATGACACTGAGTAGTGCCTAATTGAAATCCAACCCCTACTAAATTTTCCCACTTCGGTCTTTGCTATGGATTGTGCGTCACTAAGCGCAGAACACAGCGGTCGCAGTCTCACTACAAATTGCTCAGAATTGCTAGTAAATGCACTGCAGAAAGTACAGCCACCAGCAGATCAACAGAAATCAAATATATAGAACGCTACTGTATGCGTAAGTAAGCTCTTGTATTCTCCTATGGCTATTTTCTAGCCAGTATCAAAAGCACACTACTATGCCAGATGAGATGACACTGAGTTAGTGCCTAATTGAAATCCAACCCTACTAAATTTCCCACTTCGGTCTTTGCTATGGATATGTGCGTCACTAAGCGCAGAACACAGCGGTCGAGTCTCACTACAAATTGCTCAGAATTGGCTAGTACATGCACTGCAGAAAGTACAGCCACCAGCAGATCAACCAGAATCAATATATAGAACGCTACTGATGCGTAAGTAAGCTCTTTGTATTTCCTATGGCTATTTTTCTAGCCAAGTATCAAAGCACACTACTATGCCAGATGAGATGACACTGAGTTAGTGCCTAATTGAAATCCAACCCCTACTAAATTTCCCACTTCGGTCTTTGCTATGGATATGTGCGTCACAAGAGCAGACACAGCGTCGCAAGTCTCACTACAAATTGCTCAGAATTGGCTAGTACATGCACCCCCCCCCCCCTCCCCCCCCCCCTGCAGAACGTACAGCCACCAAGCAGATCAACCAGAAATCAAATATATAGAACGCTACTGTATGCGTAAGTAAGCTCTTTGTATTCTCCTATGGCTATTTTCTAGCCAAGTATCAAAGCACACTACTATGCCAGATGAGATGACACTGAGTTAGTGCCTAATTGAAATCCAACCCCTACTAAATTTTCCCACTTCGGCCTTTGCTATGGATATGTGCGTCACTAAGCGCAGAACACAGCGGTCGCAAGTCTCACTACAAATTGCTCAGAATTGGCTAGTACATGCACTGCAGAAAGTACAGCCACCAGCAGATCAACCAGAAATCAAATATATAGAACGCTACTGTATGCGTAAGTAAGCTCTTTATTCTCCTATGGCTATTTTCTAGCCAAGTATCAAAGCACACTCTATGCCAGATGAATGACACTGAGTTAGTGCCTAATTGAAATCCAACCCTACTAAATTTTCCACTTCGGTCTTGCTATGGATATGTTGCGTCACTAAGCGCAGAACACAGCGGTCGCAAGTCTCACTACAAATTGCTCAGAATTGGCAGTACATGCACTGCAGAAAGTACAGCCACCAGCAGATCACCGAAATCAAATATATAGAACGCTACTGTATGCGTAAGTAAGCTCTTTGTATTCTCCTATGGCTATTTTCTGCCAGTATCAAAGCACACTACTATGCACAGATGAGTGACACTGAGTTAGTGCCTAATTGAAATCCAACCCCTACTAAATTTTCCCACTTCGGTCTTTGCTATGGTATGTGCGTCACTAGCGCAGAACACAGCGGTCGAAGCTCACTACAAATTGCTCAGAATTGGCTAGTACATGCACTGCAAAAGTACAGCCACCACAGATCACCAGAAATCAAATATCTAGAACGCTAACTGTATGCGTAAGTAAGCTCTTTGTATTCTCCTATGGCTATTTTCTAGCCAAGTATCAGCACACTACTATGCCAGATGAGATGACACTGAGTTAGTGCCTAATTGAAATCCAACCCCTACTAATTTTCCCACTTCGTCTTTGCTATGGATATGTGCGTCACTAAGCGCGAACACAGCGGTCGCAAGTCTCACTACAAATTGCTCTCAGAATGGCTAGTCATGCACGCAAGTACAGCCACCACAGATCAACCAGAAATCAAATTATAGAACGCTACTGTATGCGTAAGTAAGCTTTGTATTCTCCTATGGCTATTTTCTAGCCAAGTATCAGCACACTACTATGCCAGATGAGATGACACTGAGTTAGTGTCCTAATTGAAATCCACCCCTACTAATTTTCCCACTTCGGCCTTGCTATGGATTTCGTCACTAAGCGCAGAACACAGCGGTCGCAAGTCTCACTACAAATTGCTCGAATTGGCTAGTCCATGCCAACTGCAGAAAGTACAGCCACCAGCAGATCAACCAGAAATCAAATATATAGAACGCTACTGTAGGCTTCAAGAAGCTGTTTGTATTCTCCTATGGCTATTTTCTAGCCAAGTATCAAAGCACACTACAGGCAGTCCCCGGGTTACATACAAGATAGGGACTGTAGGTTTGTTCTTAAGTTGAATTTGTATGTAAGTCGAAACTGTATATTTTATCATTGTAGTTCCCGACAATTTTTTTTTTTTGCCCCAGTGACAATTGGAGTTTCAAATTTTTTTGCTGTAATAGGACCAAGAATTATCAATAAAGCTTCATTGCAGACAATTTTAAGCTGATTATTGCAATCTGGGACTATTTTAAAGCATCCAGAGAGCTTCACCAGAGGTCACAGTGGGCAGAGGGGTCCGTCTGTAACTATGGGTTGTCTGTAAGTCGGGTGTCCTTAAGTAGGGGACCGCCTGTACTATGCCAGATGAGATGACACTGAGTTAGTGCCTAATTGAAATCCAACCCCTACTAAATTTTCCCACTTCGGTCTTTGCTATGGATATGTGTGCCACTAAGAGCTAAACACAACGGTAGCAAGTCCCCCTGCTAATTCCTCACAAAATGGTACTAGATGCAAATTAAAATAAAAAAAGTAGAACGTTATTGTAGCCCTAAGAAGGGCTGTTGGGTTCTTTGAGAATCACTCCTGCCTAACAGTAAGCTAATAGAACACCCTAACGCTTTCCCTGACCAGCAGCAGCTCTCTCCCTAGCGGCATCCAGACACAGAATGATCCGAGCAGCGCGGGCAGCGGCTAGTCTATCCCAGGGTCACCTGATCTGGCCAGCCAACCACTGCTATCGACGTGTAAGGGTACCACGTCATGCTGGGTGGAGTGCAGAGTCTCCTGGCTTGTGATTGGCTCTGTTTCTGGCCGCCAAAAAGCAAAACGGCGGGAGCTGCCATTTTCTCGAGCGGGCGAAGTATTCGTCCGAGCAACGAGCAGTTTCGAGTACCCTAATGCTCGACCGAGCATCAAGCTCGGATGAGCATGTTCGCTCATCTCTAATTTTAAGCCTTGTCCTGGATTTTTAAGCACTTTAGTCACACCCCAGGGAGATGAAGACATATGAGGCTTTGGTCACACGTAGGGGTAACACATGCATTTTCAAACGCATCACAACAGCTGAGAAGAGGAGATTTTCCTAATTACATTTTGTAATTACATGGTGTTTATAAAATACATGTGTTAAAATAGTGTTAACATATTTTGCATTTTGTAAACGCCGTGCTCAAAGCATTAGGCAAATCTGCTCTTCTCAAATGTTGTGATGCATTTGAAAACGCATGTGATAACGCCACGTGTGACCTCACCCTTAGAAATTAGCAAAAATGTATGAATTAAAAAAAAAAACAGCCCAAACTTTCAATGCCCAACAGGTTTATGTGCAAAATTTTAAACATTTAAAGCCTGTGAAATAATTCCAATTTAAAACAGGGTCCATTCTAAAAAAATCCTTACTTTGCACATCCCCTTGGATCGGGTGCAGATCTGCGCCTAGAAAGTTGCAAAAATAAGCAAAAAAAGTCATACATTAGTGAAAACATGGAACATCGCATGGAACATCTGAAAAATAAAGATACGTGAGGCACACGGTGCAGATCACGGTCTACTTGAAAAAACGACAGCAGAAGTTGCAGTGAAAAGTTGCAAAAACTCTATGACGCAAGTTATTTTAAAGACATTGGGGCTCATTTACTAAGGGCTCCGCGGTCGCACTTACGGCGGGTTTCCCGAATTTTTCAGTTTTGCGCCGAATTCCACTGGGATTTTGGCACACGCGCCAGCTTTCATGTGACAGAAATCTGGGGGCGTGGCCTTCGGACAACCCGATGGATTCGGAAAAACCGCGGAATTTACATGCACCATGCAGGTGAACTCCGGTGGACCTCAGCGCAGCAGTGACACCTTCTGGGTTTCGGGCGCACAACCTTAGTGAATCCTGGCAGAACCCGAATCCACGTCGGACAACGCGCAGCAGGACCGCGACAGGACCAGGTAAGTAAATGAGCCCCATTACAATCAAAGTGGAAGCCACAAATATATCCATGGATACAGAACCATCCTTGTATACGTTTGGACTCGCATAATCATATAGTTTAGTTGGAAAATGCTTAAAAAATGCATAGAGAATACCCTGCAGTGTGAATGTGGCTGTAGCATGGAAATCCATTCGGTAACCAATGGAACATTTGCGCAACACTGGAAGGTTTGTAATAACCTTTTCTACAGGAAGATATAAAGAACAAACATATTAACTACTTGCTGATATTGAATTCATTCAATTGCTATTTTTTAAGTTGTTGCTAGTTTAGGGGAAAATTTGGAGAGTTCGGCTATTCTCCACTAGAGGGCAGCAAGAAAGTTACTACATTTACTTACTATAAAAACATTATTACAGGTAATAAATACATTACAAATAAAATCAGTAAAAACTTTTTGTTGCAAGGACAAATGGTTACTTCATTAGTGATACAATCCTAGAAAAGCTGGATACCTTCAGCGACGCTGTTGGACAAGGAAGCAAGAAATATCTAAACTAATGTAAAGTTATTTTACTAAACTAAACACAGTAGGCTGCCCTGTAGCCTCCTCCTGTGGCCCCCAGTTCTCCAGTCTGCTCTTATTGTGGCCCCCTTGTATTAAAAAAACCCCGTTACTTACCTCCTGTCATTCTCCCGCAGCAGTCACTTTCTCTTGTCCCAGGCTCTGACTGACTCGGGCGGAGGTAGGGTCAGCCAAGGGCCAGAGCTACCCCCTCACATGACTCCTTCAAGTGAGGCGGTAGCAGGGAGCTAATTCTTCCTGATACTGGCCACGATGCTTTCGCTGCTCTGCAACTCTAATATACGCGACCAGAAAAAGGTGGGACAATGCGGAGGAGCGAGGGGCAGCCCGGGACAGTCTCCCAACTGACTTGGATGGCAGGACAGCACCCAAAAATTGGGACTCTCCTGCTGAATCCGGGACAGCTGGGAGCTTTGCCTGCATGACATCACATGACCAGGGATATAATGAGCCGTGCACCTGTGTGACATCACTTTAGCACAGAATCCATTACATTAGAATCCTTTACCTGAACTCAAAAAATGGTGGTGTTCCCCATATTGATGAGTTGAAAATAGTCAAGAACACAGCCTCTATTTTCGGCTCTACTATAAAGTGAAATGGCCATGGGACAGGGTTTGGAGACCTATGTTCTCCACAGGTTATGTCATAAAACACAGACATAAGAGGGTGCTGGTGCATGGTGCAACAATGTATGATGTATCTGCCCCCTATCAGAGCTATCCGGAGGCTCCGATGGAGATAGTTCTATGCCAATTCTGGCCTGGAGAAGAAATGAACCTTGGGGTACATACATACAGCCGTATCCCCGCCTGGCATACCCCTCCTCCATACATAGAGAAAAGCGGCGCAACGGGTGCACACGTGGGGAAAGATAGAGCTTGTCCTATCCTCTCCCTATGTGCGGAGCGGATCGGTGCCACACATGTGTGGCACTGCACCGTCACTGGGCCGCCATTGCTGTCTATAGGGACGTATATGCGGAAGCAAATATATACATCCCCAAAAATGGCCGTCTAAATGTATCCTTAGTCTGCGCCAGTTCCTGGTGCAGCCTATGGATAATGATCAGTCGCGGGGCAGGAACACCATGCAATTGGCCACACCATCCTTCACACCCCTCCATGCCCACTTGGCGTGGAGGTGGTGTAGGGTTGGAAATATGCTACAACCAGAGATTGCACCTATTTCAGGACTTGTGCAACAAATTATTGGCGCACAAACTTTGATGAATTCCCCACATTTAAAAAAGAGTAAATTCAGAGAAACGCTCCAATTTTGGGTATTGGGTATACGAAAGAACTAGGCATGTTGGAGTGTGTTCTTTCGGGACATAAGCCACCATCAGAAGGGTTTATTCTCCTCTACTTACTGAGAAAACACGCACACCTAGTCGAGCTGATCATGGCTGTGTTGGTGAACAGCTTTACCGTACCGTTGACCGTATTCCGCAGTCGTTCCACGGTTTAACCCATAAGAAGTGATACTAGCTGAGGTTCTAACCTCTAATTTCCCCGTTGCTCTGTGTAGACGGAGCTTCGCCTGTCATGGACAACCCTTAACATTCTGGGACTTTGGCATCTGCTGAGACTGCTTGCAAATAATCCAGGCTGCAATTAAGTAGTCAACAAGCTTTAGGATCTTTGTGCTTCCGTCGGTAATTATGAGTTTTATGGACTCATTGTCATGTTCAAGAAACCAGTCTGAGATGATTCCAGCTTTATGACATGGCGCATTATCCTGCTGAAAGTAGCCATCATATGTTGGGTACATTGTGGTCATAAAGGGATGGACATGGTCAGCAACAATACTCAGGTAGGCTGTGGCGTTGCAAGGATGCTCAATTGGTACCAAGGGGCCCAAAGAGTGCCAAGAAAATATTCCCCACACCATGACACCACCACCACCAGCCTGAACCGTTGATACAAGGCAGGATGGATCCATGCTTTCATGTTGTTGACGCCAAATTCTGACCCTACCATCCGAATGTCGCAGCAGAAATCGAGACTCATCAGACCAGGCAACGTTTTTCCAATCTTCTACTGTCCAATTTCGATGAGCTTGTGCAAATTGTAGCCTCAGTTTCCTGTTCTTAGCTGAAAGGAGTGGCACCCGGTGTGGTCTTCTGCTGCTGTAGCCCATCTGCCTCAAAGTTCGACGTACTGTGCGTTCAGAGATGCTCTTCTGCCTACCTTGGTTGTAACGGGTGATGATTAGAGTCACTGTTGCCTTTCTATCAGCTCGAACCAGTCTGCCCATTCTCCTCTGACCTCTGGCATCAACAAGGCATTTCCGCCCACAGAACTGCCACTCACTGGATGTTTTTTCTTTTTCGGACCATTCTCTGTAAACCCTAGAGATGGTTGTGCGTGAAAATCCCAGGAGATCAGCAGTTTCTGAAATACTCAGACCAGCCCTTCTGGCACCAACAACCATGCCACGTTCAAAGGCACTCAGATCACCTTTCTTCCCCATACTGATGTTCGGTTTGAACTGCAGGAGATTGTCTTGACCATGTCTACATGCCTAAATGCACTGAGTTGCCGCCATGTGATTGGCTGATGAGAAATTAAGTGTTAACGAGCAGTTGGACAGGTGTACCTAATAAAGTGGCCGGTGAGTGTATGTTCTCCACAGGTTATGTCATAAAACACAGACATAAGAGGGTGCTGGTGCAACAATGTATGATGTATCCGCCCCCTACCAGAGCTATCCGGAGGCTCAGATGAAGATAGTTCTATGCCAGATCTGGCCTGGAGAAGAAATGAACCTTGGGGTACATACATACAGCCGTATCCCCACCTGGCATACCCCTCCCCCATCCATAGAGAAAAACGGTGCAACGGGTGCACACATGGGGAAAGATAGAGCTTGTCCTATTCTCTCCCTGTGTACGGCGCGGATCAGTGCCACACATGTGTGGCACCGCACCGTCGCGGGGCCGCCATTGGGATGTAGCAAATATATACATCCCCAAAAACGGCCGTCTAAATGTATCCCTAGTCTGCGCCAGTTTCTGGTGCAGTCTATGAGTAATGATCAGTCGTGGGGCAGGAACACCATGCAATTGGCCACACCATTCTTCACACCCCTCCATGCCCACTTGGCGTGGAGGTGGGGTAGGGTTGGAAATATGCTACAACCAGAGATTGCACCTATTTCAGGACTTGTGCAACAAAAAATTGGCGCACAAACTTTGATGCATTCCCCACATTTAAAAAAGACGAAATTCAGAGAAACGCTCCAATTTTGGGTATTGGGTATTCGAAAGAACTAGGCATGTTGGAGTGTGTTCTTTCGGGACATAAGCCACCATCAGAAGGGTTTATTCTCCTCTACTTACTGAGACAACGTGCACACTTAGTCGAGCTGATCATGGCTGTGTTGGTCAAAGAAGCTTATGGTGAACAGTTTTACCATACCGTTGACCGTATTCCGCAGTCGTTCCACGGTTTAACCCTTAAGAACTGATACTAGCTGAGGTTCTAACCTCTAATTTCCCCGTTGCTCTGTGTAGACGGAGCTTCGCCTGTCATGGACAACCGTTAACACTCTGGGACTTTGGCATCTGCTGAGACTGCTTGCAAATAATCCAGGCAGCAATTAAGTAGTCAGTAGCTTTAGGATCTTTGTGCTTCCGTCGGTAATTATGAGTTTTATGGATTTATGGCTGAATGTTGTTGTTCATGACTTTTCCTTAAATGATTTAACTACATCTTTCATAGACTTAATTTGTAAACAGAACTATAGAAAGATGTTCCTCGTCCAACCGAAACCTTCATCATTACTTGAGTCATCCCTATAGTGATAATTAAGACATTTGCAGTGTTAGGAACTTTATTTTGAGTTAATTAGTTAATACGGCTGAACTTCTACTAATCAGCGATGAATCATAACATTACAAATTGCATTTCATGGCGACTATTAAATACAGTGTGATTCAATGATACTCTTTGTTTAAGGAATTAGGATTTACTGTTACTGTAATTATGTTAATTAATCAATACAGTAGACGTTACCGTATTCCGCGCTAATTAATACTTTACAAGTTACTGTAGCAAAATTAATTTTTTGAAAAGTATCATCGTCTCCAGTTGCAACGATAGCAGATTCTGTACTGTTGGGTTACACACAAAGAACACGACCCTGGGAGTTGTGACCCAGAAGCCTCTCTGGCTGGAGCCATTAAACCACTGGTTTACTTCTTTTAAAGGGGTCCGTCACTATGGACAGGCAACTTTTTACAAGGGTCTTCCGGACCTGAGGTATTAGATTAATGGACAAAAACCGGGCAGGAAAGGTTGTTAAGATCAGTATATTCATTCTGTTAAACACAGGCCACATGGTGGCCACATTCATGGACCAACACTATCCCAGGCAGTGTTCAGTGCATGAATGCAGCCACACATGGTCTTGTATTCCACTGACTTATATACTAATCTCCATCAAAATCCATCATGATAAACCGTGACTGTGGTGATCTTCTTATATTCTTTATCCATGCCCCCTCCTTCTAAAATCTAAGTAGCCCTGTACTGTGACATCACTGTGTGTATTACCCTTGTACTGTGACATCTACTGATCGTGTGATTATCCCTGTACGTGACATCTGTGTGTATTATCCCTGTACTGTGACATCACTGTGTGTATTATACCTGTACTATGACATCACTGTGTGTATTATCCCTGTACTAGACATCACTGTGTGGTATTATCCTGACTGTGACATCACTGTGTGTTATTATCTCTGTTATGTGAAATCACTGTGGTGTATTACCCTGTTACTGTGAATCACTGTGTGTTATCCCTGTACGTGACATCAGTGTGTATTATCCCCGTACTGTGAATCATGTGTGTATTATCCCTGTACTGTGACATCACGTGTGTATTATCCCGTGACTGTGACATCACTGTGTGTATTATCCCTGTACTGTGACACACTGGGTATTAACTGTACGTGACACACTGTTGGTTGTATATCCTGTACTGTGACATCACTGTGTGTATTATCCCTGTACTATGACATCACTGTGTGTATTATCCCTGTACTGTGACATCACTGTGTGTATTATCCCTGTACTATGACATCCCTGTGTGTATTATCTCTGTACTGTGACATCACTGTGTGTATTATCCTGTACTGTGACACACTGTGGTATATCAGTCCGTGACATCACTGTGTGTATTATCCCTGTCCTGTGACATCACTGTGTGTATTATCTCTGAGTACAATAGTATAAGTCCAGCTGGATTGTCTTGATCAGTGTATGCTATGATTATGCACTGCAATGGTTCGAAGCAGGTAAGCAAACATTTTTCACAGAAGCCTTTTGTTATCATGAAGAAATAAAGTCTGTGTTATTTTCCCATTTTTGCCGTATGCTGGATCGTCCTTAATGGAATTGTTCTTGTCCGCTATGTTTTGTGTTGCCACGATTATGAGCGCGGTTGTTTTTGAAACACGTAAGTGATATGATGTCACCTGTACCCTGTACCGGATATGTTTTCTGGATTGATTGGAATTTTTCAAATAAAGTCTGAAGACAAAACTTTTTAAATAACCGGTTCCAACTACTATTTTAAACATTCCTTTATCTGTTTGTGATGCCGCTTTTGTCTGTGCAGGTGGCACATCACATCTATCTGGGGCAGGGAGGAGCTGAGCCGTTTTCATTTTCCATATGTTTGGTGAGTCACTAACATTTTTGGAATTTGTTGCATAAGTCCTTATAGACAGTCACCGAACAGTCTGATCTCCTTATGGTGTTGAATCATCAAGTTATATATTCTTTAGTTATGTAAGGAGTTAATCTTCTTCCCTTCTTTACTTGTCTGTCAGCTGTGTATGGAATTGAGAAGGCTTTCAGGAACACTGCTCACTACAGGAGAAGAAAGGGGCATAGATACACCTTCTACCTTCATATTCCTAGCTACAAGGGTGGCAGTGAATTGCAGATCCGTGCAGTACTATTACATATTGGGGCACATTTACTAAGGGTTCGTCAGGCATTTCCGTCGGGTTTCCCAAATTTTTTCGTTTTGCCCTGGGGTTGCACAGGGGTTTTTGGCGCACGCGATCGGATTGTGGCGCATCGGCCCCGGTTTGCATGCAACACAAATCAGGGGGCGTGGACGTCGGACAACCCGACTGATTCGCAAGATCAGCACTTACATACACCGGGAAGAAGATGGTGAACTCCGGCGGACCTCAGCGGGGGAGCGACACATGAAATTGGACGCACAATCTTAGTGAATCGCAGCAGCTCCGAATCCTCGTCGGACATTCCGGATCGGCAGCGTCAACGGGACGGGTAAGTAAATGTGCCCCATTGTTTCTGGCAGCAGCACATAAGCAGACCCAGTGCCAGAAGCTCCAGGTGTCAGCTGTATATTACAGCTAACACACTACTGTAACAACTGCGATCAGAGACACCTCCGATCATGGATGCTGCAGTCAAGAATGAACACAGCGTGTAAGGGGATTTCCATCTGGATAGGAACCTGCTGCACAACTTGTCGGGGGACCCAATTCCCCCTGTGGCAGCCTTGGGGTCCAATGAGTGCTCCGGGGCTGCCCGAAGTCCCTGTACATCAAGCCCTACCTGAGGGCAGAGACCCGAACTTACCTAACATGCATCATCATGCTCAGGTAGATATAATACACTAGTATTAGTATACATTAGTATTGCAGTGCAGTGTAGTACATGTAATAAATTCGTACAATAAATTGGAACCATAATTGGACCCCTGCCAATTGAAAAACTTGACAAAAATGTAGATTTTTCATCAAATTCCTTTCCACAAAAATGTTCTAAAAATTAATAAAAAAAAAAAAAGGTAATGCGGCACATGATGATAGAACTGACTAAAACAAACCTCACTAAAAATAAGCCTTCAACCAGCGCTGTCAATGGAAAAATACAGAAGTTAACCTCTAAAAGATGGCAATGCTAAAACAAATATATTTCTACATTTTTGTTTTATTCAGTAATATTGGGCAATGAAAATAAACTATATAAATGAGGCATAGCTGCAATTATGGTGGCACATAGAATAAATATAACGATTCGTTCACGGTATGGTGAATGTCCCCAAAAAATATAATAAAAATCAAAAATAAGTATCAATGATATTTTTCTCTAGCAAGAGTTCATAAAGTCAATAAGATGTAGATGCCCCAAAATGAAATAAAATGCAGAGTGCATCTCATCCCGTAAAAAAGAAACCCTCATATGAACAAAATACCGAAAAATGTATAGACTGTACAATGTGACAAAGCAAATCAGCTCTGAATGGTGGTCCTTTCCTTCAATGCCCGACCGTGTGCCCACACAGAAGGCTACCATCACATATGGCACAAATTGGGGTAACAAACTTTGCAGTGCATTTATGGTATTTTATCCTCAGATACATGAAGAGGCTCGGGCTCTTGATGTATCGTCGAGGTGCAGTGCAGCGTTTACTCTATGGCAGGTCCAGCTGGCGAGAAATAACACAGCGGGCGAATTTCATATGTGAGTGCGCTGGCACGGAGACAGGAACATCACGCACACCTCCCCTGGTGGTGGAGGAAAGGGGGGGAAATAAGCAATAAGCTAGCATGTGCAACTACTACAGGGCTTCTACACCACTGGTGTGCAAGTCAGACAAAGAAACTGGTGCAGGGGCTTTAATAAATGTGGGCCAATGTTTGTAGAAAGGGATAGCCCAAATATAATTTGGACCAATACATTCCAAAACTGGTTTCTCTGATCCATCTAAAAATCCAACCCAGTACCTCTTAAAGTACTTCCCTCGGCTTTGAGTTAAGATTATTCTCCCACAGCCCAGGCTGGACTTGTCGACCGGCTTCTGTTGTGACACCAGATCAGGTAAATAGATCATATATTGTCCAAATATAAGACCACCATCTACCGTATACAATCCTGGAAAATGTAGTTGACAAATTCTTCACATACACTGCGAGTCTGATGGGGCATTACCGTACATGATATTCATAGGGACCATCCCAGGTGTTGAAAGCAGTGAACGTCTTCTCGGGCGCGGGAGAGTAAGTTCTATGCACAACAGTCATCAAGATAGGAGAAATCTTGTTCCCATGTATACAGATAGAAATCACTGCTAGAACATATTAATTTTTTTACAGTAAAGTACACCTGTACAATCAATCCAAGGATTGAGCGGCCCAATTTCTTCTGTCCAAAGAAAAAGTAATCTCTGCCTGGAGAGAAGCATCAACGATGAACTCAATCAGGAAGTGTTGGGATGTAGAGGAAGCAAAAGCTCATAAGACATAAGAAATGTATTGTAGAGACATGCCAAGAGTGTGCCAGGAACAATGCCAAGTGACTTTGGACATTCTTCAGAAATACCCTTCAGGACTGCCATAAATAGGCAATATACAGTCTATTGGCACATGCCCCATGCGGAAAGGAGTTTATAAACATATAAACAGTGGCAAACTTCAAACAGCTCCTGAACCCTGGCACCTAGAACACATTCGATGTCATATTAAACAGGAATTTTTCTTAAATATGATGTATAGATGTGTTATGGATGATAGAACAGAGATATCCACCATTCTTAAAGTTGAAGTTAAAAAAATGTGATTCTATTTACAGCTTTCTATTCTGAGACCTCCGATTGTAACTTAAGAGTAGTTATCTCTGGATTGTGAAGCATCCGTACACATCCATATATCATATAAGATTCTCATGTTTAATATGACAGAGTCAGGGGTCAGGAGATATTTGCATTTGAAGTGTGCCCCTCCAGTCTGTCAGCTGAAGGCACAATGTAGAGGAGCTGCAAGAAAGATTAGCTTACAGTTTGCAGAATTGCACAAGTACATGCACCCTCTGCCTTTGTAGCTGAACCAGGGGAAAGGGTGATTGATACAGTACATATTGATAACACACTAGCTGTCTCCCGGTGTTGCCTATATAGTATAAATAACTGCTGTTAGCTATGTATAACAAAATACAATGGGTTAACAAAAATATTTATCTCTCTTGCTGTCGTCATCTCAGTCTGTCTCTCTCTGTATGTCTGTTTGTCTTTCTCTCGCGTTGTCTCCCATATATCTCACAGTTGTCTTCTTTATCATGCCTATAGAACCAATCACAGCTCAGAGCTCATATTAATGACCTGTGGCAGAACAGCAACCAATCACGGCTCAGCTTCTAACTGCCACAGCAGCAGACAATGGCTCCTGTATATGGTGGTAATAAGTGGATTTTGAAAGGTGCGGTTGGGGCGGTTTGGGGGGGGGGGATTTCAGCCAAAACCTGGTCTATGACGTTCCCTGAGTCCACAGAAGGAGCGGCTTGTTTTGCTACTTTAATTTGATAAAGGAAATTTTTATCAGCTAATTTTATAAAGAAACAAAATCTGTAATTAAAAACACTATCCATAAATTTAAAGTCTCACATGTCATGAAAAAAAGTAAAAATAGTTTTATATGTACGGTAAACCTTTTCCAAAGATATGGTCATTTAAGAAGTGAATAACAGAACTGCAAAATTGAGCTGGACATTCAGGCATCAATGACATTAGTCACAAAGGGGTTAAGTCCACCAAAGAACTCGCTCAAAATCGAATAGATAATCAGAATGTGAAGTTGTAGCCAAGGAAGTCCCCGGTGTGTGGTGTTGACAGGTATTGGAAAGACATAAGAAGAGATTTGGCAGGGACGAAAGCAAAAGTAAACTACATGGACAGGGAAGAGGTTGGGTTGCCCAATCTGCCATCGAAAAAGTGTTAATGTCCGAAAGAGGGGGTTTTTATGGCCTCAAGGGATATGCAGTATTTGCAAAAAAAATGTATTTATGGAACCATCTGTTTTCCTTGCATTATTTCCCCATTGTCTGTTTTCAGGCCCCCCAACCGCACTTGTAAGTGCGTTGGTGATAGTAGCAGTAGTGCACATGGGGTGGTGTAGGTGGGAGTAATGCACGTGGTGTGCAGAGCATGTAGTACTATGTACAATGTGCAGCATAATATGTATATAATGGAGCACATTCTCCATTCATTAGTGTACCAGGTCGAGTGGCTGGCCCCCTGACACTGAGGGCCCCATAGCAGGTGCATCCCTGTTGTCTTTATGTCCATGCAATAGAGGAAGCTATACAATACACAAAATGTAGTACAATGGTTTAAAGGGAGTTCCAGGAATTGGTATAATTATATCTAAATGGGTCCTTAAAGTGTAAGCCGATATGTAAGTTGTTTATTTAAAATTTTGCTTCCCTTAGAAGAAAATTGCTGGTGACATACACTATAATGAAGAATTAAAATGCTACTGGCCCTTAATCAGTCTGTTGATTCCTCCACGCGGAGCAGGACATAAGATGGACGCTGGTCACATGTCCACATCACATGTCCTGCACCTGCCTGGGCTGTTTGGCTGCAGTCGGTTGTTGCAGTGCATCCAGTATGGCCAGTACTGTGCAGTAATTACATCATTAGTAGACTGAGCAGGACAGTCGTTACATCATCACGGGAGCAGAGCATAAGAGGGAGGAAGAGTTACTTAGAACTAAAGGATCATGGGACTTGTAGTTTCCTGTGGCGGCCATCCGTGGTGATAACTCTGCCATACTTAGAGAGGCCATAAAATTTTATGATATCATAAAATCAAAAACCGTATTTAAGTTCCATTTAGTGACTAATGACATTGAGTTTTGTTATATTCATTATTTGTATCATCATGGGTTTTGTATCAGACGTTCATATTCCCGAAATACCCTTTAATAATTGCATAAGGTTAATCCAAGTATATTTATACATTCATGTGTATCTTGTGTTTTGTATGACAGTACAGGGTCCTAGTACTGATGGTCAGCCTCTACCTTCTATGAAGAGTTAGATCCCTACTTAGAAGCCCTACACATGGGCCAATGGATCACTCGTTTTTTCTGTTGTTTGTGCGCTTTTCATTCAGGCGCACCGTTTTTGCACCATTTTGCGATTTAAATGCCAAACTAGCCGCGCAGCAAAAATAGCAGCTTTCCCTCATCTATCTTACCAATCCAGATTTTTGCTGCACCTAATGATTATTCATCACTTGCAACGTTTTCATTTAGGAGCAAAAATGGGCGCAAAAACACTCCAGCCCGAAGGTGGCGTTATCTGAGAAGAAAGCACTGAGCCCTTGCAGAAGAGCTATTTCTAGCAGAAAGCTCAGCCAGACACTGGAACATATAATAGTACATTAGATACACTGCAGACAGGAGCTGAAGACTCTATTTACAGTCATCACCTTCTATTTAACAAACATTCTGCAAACTCTGAGCTCACAGCAAAGAGCAAGAGAACTTGCAGAAAGTTTCTGCAGAATGTTGCAGATACGACATACAAGTGTCCCCCATGTAATTTTGCACAGTATCACCAGTGTATCTGAGGGGGAGAAACGGTGCCAGAATACAGGGGTGCCGCGGAGACCAGATGGGGGATCCCCTCCGGAGAAGCCCCTGCTGAGGAGGTCACTGGGTGCTGGGTGTCACACACCTGGGGTGTGTGAGGTGTATCTTCATTCTGGGCTGGTGAAAGAAGAAGCAGAGAGGAGTTGTAGCAGGATCACATGTGAAGTGCCGAATCTAACATTGCGCCTAAACTGCGCCAAAATTGCGGCCTAAACTGTTTTAAAGTAAAGTGATTAATAAGAGGCAGGAAATTAACTTATCACAGTGGTTGTGCTTGTGATACTTCTGCAAAACAGTGCGCCAGAATTTAGGCGCAACTACTACACTTAGGCGCACAAAAGTGATAAATGTGGCCCAATGTCTATAATAGGGGGTTATATCTGGTACTTTGCTAGCACTTCCCCTAGTGAGTGTGTGCCTCACGTTCCATGTAAACATTTGTCTTCGGGGAGATAAGAGGTGGTGAGGCTGGTGTTAGCATCATGTTGTAAGCAGCTAATGATACAATGAAATCTTGATGTGGAGTTGAAGCCTTGTGGCTGTGAGTAAGTAATGAATATTTCAGTCTTTCATCACCTCGCAAGGACAAGCAGCTGGCTCTATATCTTTTCTATGTTGGAAAACTGATCAGCAGACGATGTCCAAACACAAGGGGCTCCGAGCTGCGCAAAAGATATTTCCAAAGAGTGTGATATGACGTTCATCCATCTGAGTTACATGGCTGGAAATACATGGAAACAAAATCGTGGGAGAGTGACAATGTTGTAAGATGCATCGACTATGATGGTGATGCAGGTTTTACGATAAACTTTACTTTCTAAACATTGGCTCAAATCTTGTCCATGCGCTGGGGATCCTGAGATACATCAGAGGTTCCATCAAGGTAGGTAACTTCACTCTTACAGCTGTGAAGGGTCATTGTAGTGATAAACAGGCAGGCAATGTTCGAGTCTGAGACAGGAACATGGACTTCTGTCACCGCTCCACCGGTACACATGAGATCGGTTGCCGGCATCAATTACGATATTATCCTTTACATGCCGTGCTTGCTTGGGGTCTAGGTTTGATCCGAAACTGCCAGACCCGAATATTGATTGGTTCGTCACTAGTCATTAGTGCTGACAATTTTTCCCCTATTCACCAACATAACTGTGATTCTCCTCCATGGTTCCTCTTGCCTGTATACTAATACCTTTCGAATGCCTACAGGCTCGAAGGGCCACGGTGGATTCACCTGTTCACCGGTGGGCACCGTCCGAGCCTGTAGAGCTGGTGGGCCTCTAGGTCCTTCATGAGCAATGTAATATGTAATACAGCTCTCAGAGCTAAAAGGCAAAGGCCACTTGGGAGGTCATGACAAGTCTCAGGAAGGGTCAGCTGTATTTTAGATTTACAAGTAACTATTTGAATGTGGTGTAGATAGAATGGTGGCCTTATAAAAATTATTTTATGGTTGACCCAGTCCAATACTGGATGCCTTACCTGTAGTCTGTACATAACCCAACACTACACATCTAAGCATATGGTCCTGGGCCACATAGGCTATATTAAACAGAACATGTTGGATAGAGCTAGACCTAGAACCCACAAACCACATGATCGGTCACACGGGAAATGACAGATCACTTGATGTGATCACATGATTGATGACGCAGCGGGACGGGTGACGTGTTCCGGAAAGGCAATGCATTCATTGGACACTTACCTGTTTAAGATCGACATCTTCCACAAAGACGGGCAACTGATGAAGGCTCAGGCGGGCCGAAAAAAAAAGCGTTTTCCCATTGCGTTTGTTAACGATGTCTTGCTAATAAAAGCGAACACTTAATGGTCACCACCTCGAGTGCGGGATTTTTCTTGTTATCTGCAAGTAAAATATTACTAAACTGTAAATAGTTAATAGAATGTATTGTAATAATATACTATACCTAATAATTATATCAAATGTAAAGTAGATGTATATACAGTTATACTACCGGCGGTCCCGGGTTCGTACAAGGTTTGGTTTGTACTTAAGCTGATTGGTATGTAAGGCGGAAAGTATATTTTTTAATTGTAACCCCGCCAAATGGGAGCTGTGAATGGTTGCCATGGGCAACTGGAAATATTCTGACTTTTAGACACTTGATAAAATGCCCAAAAATGTGAATAAGATGTATAATGGTGTTCTCAATCCACTACACTAGATGGCAGCAAAGATTGAATTTGGAAATTTCCTGCCTTACGTCTTTCTAGTCTTCTACATCCTTCACATTTATGAACCTTCGGAAACATCCATATAGTCATAGAAAGAAAAGCCTGAAGGATATTCCTCCAACTGCCTAAGATTGGCCTAACCTAAAACAAAGGTTCTAGAATGTTTATTTTTTTAATATTTCAAAATAATTTAGTTGCATATATGTTTTTGATGTTTGAAAGGATGTTGTTATGTTGCTATAATTGATAGTTCTAGAACTTAGGGTTATGAGATTCATGATCGCTGTGAGATCTAACTATAAAACCAAAAAGTTAGTGATATTTGCTTGTGAGTAAAAATATCAGGATGAACCTGATTTTGGAGACCTGAAGAGGCAACCGATTGGGGCTGGCCAAGGTGTTTATGAGCTTTAGATCTGTGATGATGAGGCCATGCTGTGTGAAATTTCCACTACCAGAAGCTGGTAATCTCTAAATTCTCGAATATTTTCTAGAGATGGGTACTACACAGCAGGTTTCTGATGCTTGGGGCCATTTAGTATCCGTGTCATACCAACGGCTGGCCCATCATAATCTCATTATAAAAGTGATACTAAATAAATTTGCTGACTCCTACAACATAGAGATGATCATTTATGACCCCGATTCCAAAGTTTCTTCACTTCATATGGATATCGGGTGCCCAACTCCATGTTCTGTCAATGGGGCTGTAAAGTCTCTACAGACGATAGCATTTATTACCATCATAGCCACTAACTGCTAAAGAATAGAAAAAAATCTTTAAAATGCAGTCACTTCCATCAAATGTACATTACCAATTGAGAAATAATAACAAAATATCATTGTCATACCGCATATACTTTCCTCCTATAGGTTGTCACGCTACTCCTACGCCGTTTTCTCATTGGGGTGTGATGTAAGCTCACTTCTTAGTTTCGGGGTTGTACTT
The DNA here is from genome assembly GCA_019512145.1 of Engystomops pustulosus. Classification (NCBI taxonomy): domain Eukaryota; kingdom Metazoa; phylum Chordata; class Amphibia; order Anura; family Leptodactylidae; genus Engystomops; species Engystomops pustulosus. The sequence goes on from CM033647.1 coordinate 18,630,497, forward strand.
CTGTGGCGGTAGATAAGCAATCGCTTCATTGGCTACACACATATATAGATCTGTACAAAATGGATAGTGGACATAAATATACTAATTCCACATTCAAGAGAAGATGTTCCTTACAACATTATAAATATAAGAACATAAAAGAATACAAAATCCCAGGATCTTCTTCACTCCCCATCCAGTGTGGTGGCCCCAGCGTCCACTCCTTCTCTTATTCATAGAGGAAATCAAAATCCACCGTTGGCAACAGGATCATAACGTTCAACCAAATGTAGAGTCTCTTGTCCATCGTAGCCGCCATGGCATAGATATAATTATTAAGGACGGTCACACTACTGATTTTCCTCTCTTGTGTTCATGTAGGAAATTTCCTGCATGTCTTCTTCAATGGGTCAAAGCGTGTAGCTTCTCAAATAATCCGTGCCGTCAAACCCACCAATGATGAAATGAATCCATTGAGATAGACAGTGCCATGATGGGCTCTAGGCTTTTCTTCAGGACCGTTACAGTGGTCCATGTTCATCACACACCATGAAAAGGAGCTGAACAAACTAAGAAACACCAAATGGCCATTGCATTTAGACTCATCGGCAGTAACTGAGGGAGGAGGATAGTCATGTCAAGTCTTGTTTCCACAGGGTTGTAGTTATCCATTGGTAACTGCTCATATATGCTTTTCGTCTTGACACACCGTTCGTCTTTCTATTAGGTCTGGCAGTTCGTCACTGTTATGTCTGAGAGCTTGTCCGGACTGGCGGGTAGAAAAACTACCCCACAATTATATAACATAGGTACTTTAGGTTACACTCTTAGAATGAAAACCAAACCTGTACTGAGCTGAGTTCGCCTGAAATAAAGAATAAAGACTCATGTTGGGGGAAAACGACACAGCTCAATTTATTTTGAATAATAAATTTTAACAACCTTAAGGAACAATAAGGCACATTCTTTGGATTCTCCCTCTCTCTGGCCTGAAGCGGACTGCCCAGATGGACTCCACACCCGGCACTACGAACTGCAGGCGGATACATTCCTTAATCCGCAGATGCGAATAGAAGAACCCTAAAAAAAAAGAAAAACAGTAGCAGCCCTGCCAAACTACCATCAAGAATCTACCGCCTTCCCTGTTGACAGCGATCGCCAAGATTCCCACGCATTACCCATACTGTTTCCAGGTGGTAGGAGCACAAAGAAGACCAGACCAGGGACATTAACTGTGATCAGACTCCACAGACCGCTGGACACTGCCGCACCACCAAGGCCATGAATGGTGAAGCTCCTGAAATTCCTGCCAATGGAAGTGAGACAACGCATCAGCCATTATATTGCAGGAACCGGGACATGTGGGCCTTTAACGATTTGTTGTGCTCAAAACACCTTAAAACCAAATAGCGAGTAGAGAAAATTACAGGCAAAGAAGCAGATGTAAGTTTGTAATACAATAAACCACAGGACATGTTATCACAAGAAAAAAATACTCCGATTAGACATCTCAGCCCCCCAGAATTCCAGGACACCATGATGGGGAAACAGCTCCAGAAACGTATGTTGCGAGATTAAAGCAGAGCTACCCAGTTTATCCGGCCAAGCACCAAAAATTGCACCAAAACCACAGCTCCCCGCAGCATCCGTGAACAGAGACAATTCCGAATTAACAACCTCCGGTGAGAGCCAACAAGTCCGGGCATTGTACAGACTAAGGAACTGCTTGAACAATGCAAATCACACCTGAGCTGAGAAGTAATGCGTATATGGTGCTCGGGTCTGGTAGCACACGAAAAGACACCTAGAAAAAACATGGCCATAGGCTGATCCTACATGAAAATATACAACAACCACCTTTTAGCAGAGAGAAAGAAAGTAAAAGTGACTCACCGTCAAAACTTATGATGAGGCAGACGGAGAAGACCAACTCCAAAGAATCAAGCTCTACCCAAAAGATTAAAAAAAGATTTACATTCACAGTGTCTGGATGTATCAGTAAGTGCCCCTGGTTATAATAATGGATTTTGATGGAGATTTATTTAATCATTTACAGACTTGATTTGGGGAATTTAAGGGGGTGTGCATTATTAAAGGCAATATCTCCTTCCAAATATTGGGCAATATAGTTTTTAGATTCCAATCCTGAGATCCTCAGCTACCAATGGAGAATGAACAATGATGTCATTGGTGGCTGATAAAGTGTTTAACTCTAATTCTGGCAGTTTTAGGAATAGCAGGGGATAGATAGTTCTTCAAACCTACAGCAATGCACATAGAAACTATAGTCTGTATATATCAGTATATGCCCACTATAACCCGTGCTTCCATATGGGATATATATAGAATATATAATATATATATATATATGATATATATATATAGAACGGTCCCCTACGTAAGACACTGAACTTACAGACGACCCCGAGTTACAAACGGACTCTGGATGTTTGGTAGCCTGGGCTTACAACTAATCAGCTGTAAAACGTTATCAACGGGTCTGAATGAATTATTTTCAATCCTGGCTCTTTGACAATTCCCAACCTTTTGACAAATCCAATGTATATAGTACAGAGACCAAAAACTGGTTTGTAGATCACTATAACGTAAGAAACCAACGAAGCCCCTATCTTGTACGAACCCGGGGCTGCCTTGTTAGATAGATCCGTATATACTGTGTCTAAGCCAAAGTGTACACACTACGTGGTACACACGTAGGTAAGAAAAAGAATAATCTTAGCACCCGCGCAGGGCGCAGGGTTATGTGGGAAGACCACAAAAAAGGGCCAACAAAAACAGATTAAGCTCTTTCCCCTTGCTCCCCTTCCTTTTTTCCCTTTTTTCCCCCTTTTTTTTTCTCCCCTTCTTTCTTCCCTTTTTTCTCTTTTTCCCTTCTCCTCTTTCTTTTTCTCCTTCTTTCCCTTTTTTTTTTTTCTTTCCTTTTTCCCCCCTTTCTTTCTCCTTCCCCCTTCCCCTCCTCCTTTCCCCTTTCCTCCCCCTCCCCTTCCCCTCCTTCCCTTCTTTTTTCCTTTCTTTCTTTCCCTCCCCCTCTTCCCTTTTTTTTTCCTTTTTCTTCCCCCTCTTTTTTCTTTTTTTCCCTTTTCCTTCCCCTCCTTCTTTTTTCCTCTCTCCCCTTCCCCTCTCTTTTTCTTCCTCTCTCCCCCTCTTCTTCCCCCTTCTCCTTTCCCTACTTTACAAGTTACTGTAGCAAAATTAATTTTTTGAAAAGTATCATCATTTCCAGTTGCAAGGAAAGCAGATTCTGTACTGTTACACGCAGAGAACACGACCCTGGGAGTTGTGACCCAGAAGCCTCTCTGGCTGGAGCCATTAAACCACATGGTTTTACTTTTCTTAAAGGGGTCCGTCACTATGGACAGGCCAACTTTTTACAAGGGTCTTCCGGACCCTGAGGTATTAGATGTAAATGGACAAACCGGGCAGGAAAGGTTGTATAAGATCAGTATATTCATTCTGTTAAACACAGGCCACATGGTGGCCACATTTCATGGACCAAACACTATCCCAGGCAGTGTTCAGTGCATGAAATGCAGCCACACATGGTCTGTATTCCACTGACTTATAGGAAATCTACCATCAAAATCCATCATGATAAACCGTGGCTGTGGTAATCTTCTTATATTCGTTATCCATGGCCTCCCTCCTTCTAAAATCTAAAGTATCCCTGTACTGTGACATCACTGTGTGTATTATCCGTGTACTGTGACATCACTGTGTGTATTATCCCTGTTCTGTGACATCACTGTGTGTATTATCCCTGTACAGTGACATCACTGTGTGTAATTATCCCTGTACTAGACATCACTGTGTGGTATTATCCTGACTGTGACATCACTGTGTGTTATTATCTCTGTTATGTGAATCACTGTGTGTGTATTACCCCTGTTACTGTGACATCACTGTGTGTTATCCCTGTACAGTGACATCAGTGTGATTATCCCCGTACTGTGGACATCATGTGTGTATTATCCCTGTACTGTGAAATCACGTGTGTATTATCCCTGTACTGTGACATCACTGTGTGTATTATCCCTGTACTGTGACACACTGGGTATTAACTGTCGTGACACACGTTGGTGTATATCCTGTACTGTGACATCACTGTGTGTATTATCCCTGTCTATGACATAATTTTCGTTGTGTATTATCCCTGTACTGTGACATCACTGTGTGTATTATCCCTGTACTGTGACATCACTGTGTGTATTATCCCTGTACTGTGACATCACTGTGTGCATTATCCCTGTACTGTGACATTATTGTGTGTATTATCTTTGTCCTGTGACATCACTGTGTGTATTATCTGTGTGTTGTTGTACAATAGTATAAGTCCAGCTGGATTGTCTTGATCAGTGTTTGACACAGGTAAACAAACATTTTTAACAGAAGCGCCTTTTTTATCATGAAGAAAAGTTATTTTCCCATTTTTGCCGTATGCTGGATCGTCCTTAATGGAATTGTCCTTGTCCGCCATGTTTTGTGTTTCCATGATTATGAGAGCAGTTGTTCTTGAACCACATAAGTGATATGATGTCATCTGTACCCTGTACCGGATATGTTTTCTGGATTGATTGGAATTTTTCAAATAAAGTCTGAAGACAAAACTTTTTAAATAACCGGTTCAAACTACTATTTTAAACATTCCCTTATCTGTTTGTGATGCCGCTTTTGTCTGTGCAGGTGGCACATCACATCTATCTGGGGCAGGGAGGAGCTGAGCTGTTCTCATTTTCCATATGTTTGGTGAGTCACTAACATTTTTGGAATTTGTTATATAAGTCCTTATAGGCAGTCACCGAACAGTCAGATCTCCTTATGGTGTTGAATCATCAAGTTATATATTCTTTAGTTATGTAAGGAGTTAATCTTCTTCCCTTCTTTACTTGTCTGTCAGCTGTGTATGGAATTGAGAAGGCTTTCAGGAACACTGCTCACTACAGGAGAAGAAAGGGGCATAGATACACCTTCTACCTTCATATTCCTAGCTACATTGCTAAGTTACTATTTAATCCCTTCACGACCCAGGATGTAATAGTACTGCAAGGGTGCCAGTGAATTGCAGACCCGTGCAGTACTATTACATATTGGGGCACATTTACTAAGGGTCCGTCGGACGCATTTCCGTCGGGTTTCCCAAATTTTTTCATTTTACCCTGGGGTTGCGGATTGTGGCGCATCGGACCCAGTTTGCATGCAACACAAATCAGGGGGCGTGGACGTCGGACAACCCGACTGATTCGCAAGATCAGCACTTATATGCACCGGGAAGAAGATGGTGAACTCCGGCGGACCTCAGCGGGGGAAGCGACACATGCATGAAATTGGACGCACGATCTTAGTGAATCGCAGCAGCTCCGAATCCTCGTCGGACATTCCGGATCGTCGGCGTCAACGGGACGGGTAAGTAAATGTGCCCCATTGTTTCTGGCAGCAGCTCATAAGCAGACCCAGTGCCAGAAGCTCCAGTTGTCATCTGTATATTACAGCTAACACACTACTGTAACAACTGCGATCAGAGACACCTCCGATCATGGGTGCTAACACGCTGCAGTCAAAAATGAACAAAGCGTGTAAGGGGATTTCTATCTGGATCGGAACCTGCTGCACAACTTGTCGGTGGGCCCCAATTCCCCCTGTGGCAGCCTTGGGGTCCAATGAGTGCTCCGGGGCTGCCCGAAGTCCCTGTACATCAAGCCCTACCTCTGGGCAGATACCCGACTGTAACTTACCTAACATGCATCATCATGCTCAGTTAGATATATTACACTAGTATTAGTATACATTAGTATTGCAGTGCAGTGTAGTACATGTAGTAAATTCGTACAATAAATTGGAACCATATTGGAACCATAATTGGACCCCTGCCAATTGAAAAACTTGACAGTTTCCTTTACACAAAAATGTTCTAAAAATTGATAAAAAAAAGGTTATGGGGCACATGATGATAGAACTGACTAAAACAAACCTCACTAAAAATAAGCCTTCAACCAGCGCTGTCAATGGAAAAATACAGAAGTTATACCTCTAAAAAGATGGCAATGCTAAAACAAATTATATTTTCTACATTTTTGTTTTTATCCAGTAACATTGGGCAAATGAAAATAAACTATATAAATGAGGCATAGCTGCAATCATAGTGGCACGTATAATAAATATAACCGATTAGTTTCACGGTATGGTGAATGTCCTCAAAAAATATACTAAAAATCAAAAATAAGTATCAATGATATTTTTTCCTCTAGCAAGAGTTCATAAAGTCAATAAGATGTAGATGCCCCAAAATGAAATAAATGCAGAGTGCATCTCATCCCGTAAAAAAGAAACCCTCATATGAACAAAATACCGAAAAATGTATAGACTGTACAATGTGACAAAGCAAATCAGCTCTGAATGGTGGTCCTTTCCTTCAATGCCCGACCGTGTGCCCACACAGAAGGCTACCATCACATATGGCACAAATTGGGTAACAAACTTTGCAGTGCATTTATGGTATTTTATCCTCAGATACATGAAGAGGCTCCGGGCTCTTGATGTATCCGTCGAGGTGCAGTGCAGCGTTTACCTCTATGGCAGGTCCTAGCTGGCGCAGAAATAAACACAGCGGGCGAATTTTCATATGTGAGTGCGCTGGCACGGAGACAGGAACATCACGCACACCTCCCCTGGTGTGGAGGAAAGGGGGAAATAAGCAATAAGCTAGCATGTGCAACTACTACAGGGCTTCTACACCACTGGTGTGCAAAGTCAGACAAAGAACTGGTGCAGGGGCTTTAATAAATGTGGGCCAATGTTTGTAGAAATGGATAGCCCAAATATAATTTGGACCAATACATTCCAAAACTGGTTTCTCTGATCCATCTAAAAATCCAACCCAGTACCTCTTAAAGTACTTCCTCGGCTTTGAGTTAAGATTATTCTCCCACAGCCCAGGCTGGACTTGTCAGACCGGCTTCTGTTGTGACACCAGATCAGGTAAATAGATCATATATTGTCCAAATATATAGACCACCATCTATCCGTATACATATCCTGGAAAATGTAGTTGACAAATTCTTCACATACACTGCAGAGTCTGATGGGCATTACCGTACATGATATTCATAGGGACCATCCCAGGTGTTGAAAGCAGTGAACGTCTTCTCGGGCGCAGAGTAAGTTCTATGCACAACAGTCATCAAGATAGGAGAAAATCTTGTTCCCATGTATACAGATAGAAATCACTGCTAGAACATATTAATTTTTTTACAGTAAAGTACACCTGTACAATCAATCCAAGGATTGAGCGGCCCAAATTTCTTCTGTCCAAAGAAAAAGTAATCTCTGCCTGGAGAAGCATCAACGATGAACTCAATCAGGAAGTTGTTGGGATGTAGAGGAAGCAAAAGCTCATAAGACATAAGAAATGTATTGTAGAGACTCGCCAAAAGTGTGCCAGGAACATGTCAAGTGACTTTGGACATACTTCAGAAATACCCCTTCAGGACTGCCATAAATAGGCAATATACAGTCTATTGGCACATGCCCCATGCGGAAAGGAAGTTTATAAACATCATAACAGTGGCCAACTTCAAACAGCTCCTGAACCCTGGCACCTAGAAACACAATTCCGATGTCATATTAAACAGGAATTTTTCCTTAAATATGATGTATAGATTGTGTTTGGATGATAGAACCAGAGATATCCATTCTTAAAGTTGAAGTTAAAAAAATGTGATTCTTATTTACAGCTTTCTATTCCTGAGAGCTCCGATTGTAACTTTAAGAGTAGTTATCTCTGGATCTGTGAAGCATCCGTACACAATCCATATATCATATTAAAGATTCTCCTGTTTAATATGACAGAGTCAGGGGTCAGGAGATATTTGCATTTGAAGTGTGCCCCCTCCAGTCTGTCAGCTGAAGGCACAATGTAGAAGGAGCTGCAAGAAAGAATTAGCTTACAGTTTGCAGAATTGCACAAGTACATGCACCCTCTGCCTTTGTAGCTGAACCAGGGGAAAGGGTGATTGATACAGTACATATTGATAACACACTAGCTGTACCTCCCGGTGTTGCCTAGTATAGTAAATAACTGCTGTTAGCTACTGTATAACAAAATACAATGGGTTAACAAAAAATATTTTATCTCTCTTGCTGTCTGTCTATCTCAGTCTGTCTCTCTCTGTATGTCTGTTTGTCTTTCTCTCGCTGTCTGTCTCCCATATTATCTCACAGTTGTCTTCTTCTCATTGCCTATAGTAACCAATCACAGCTCAGAGCTCATATTAATGACCTGTGGCAGAACAGCAACCAATCACGGCTCAGCTTCTAACTGCCACAGCAGCAGACAATGGCTCCTGTATATGGTGGTTAATAAGTGGATTTTGAAATGTGCGGTGGGGCGGTTTGGGGGGGGGGGGGGATTTCAGCTCAAAACCTGGTCTATGACGTTCCCTGAGTCACAGAGAGCGGCTGTTTTGCTACTTTAATTTGAATAAAGGAACATTTTTATCAGCTAATTTTATAAAGAAACAAAATCTGTAATTAAAAACACTATCCCATAAATTTAAAGTCTCACATGTCATGAAAAAAAGTAAAAATAGTTTTAATATGTACGGTAAACCTTTTCCAAAGATATGGTCATTTAAAGAAGTGAATAACAGAACTGCAAAAATTGAGCTGGACATTCAGGCATCAATGACCATTAGTCACAAAGGGGTTAAGTCCACCAAAGAACTCGCTCAAAATCCGAATAGATAATCAGAATGTGAAGTTGTAGCCAAGGAAGTCCCCGGTGTGTGGTGTTGACAGGTATTGGAAAGACATAAGAAGAGATTTTGGCAGGACGAAAGCAAAGTAACTACATGGACAGGGAAGAGGTTGGGTTGCCCCATCTGCCATCGAAAAAGTGTTAATGTCCGAAAGAGGGGTCTTTTATGGCCTCAAGGGATATGCAGTATTTTGCAAAAAAAATGTATTTATGGAACCATCTGTTTTTCCTTGCATTATTTCCCCCATTGTCTGTTTTCAGGCCCCCCCAACCGCACTTGTAAGTGCGTTGTGATAGTAGCAGTAGTGCACATGGTGTGTGTAGGTGGTAGTAATGCACGTGGTGTGCAGAGCATGTAGTACTATGTACAATGTGCAGCATAATATGTATATAATGGAGCACATTCTCCATTCATTAGTGTACCAGGTCGAGTGGCTGGGCCCCCTGACACTGAGGGCCCCATAGCAGGTGCCATCCCTGTTGTCTTTATGTCCATGCAATAGAGGAAGCTATACAATACACAAAAATGTATGTACAATGTTTAAAGGGGAATTCCAGGAATTGGTATAATTTATATCTAAATGGGTCCTTAAAGTGTAAGCCGATATGTAATTAGTTGTTATTTAAAATTTTGCTTCCCTTAGCAGAAAATTGCTGGTGACATACACTATAATGAAGAATTAAAATGCTACTGGCCCTTTAATCAGTCTGTTGATTTCCTCCACGCGGAGCAGGACATAAGATGGACGCTGGTCACATGTCCACATCACATGTCCTGCACCTGCCTGGGCTGTTTGGCTGCAGTCGGTTGGTTGCAGTGCATCCAGTATGGCCAGTACTGTGCAGTAATTACATCATTAGTATGACTGAGCAGGACAGTCTGTTACATCATCACTGGGAGCAGAGCATAAGAGGGAGGAAGAGTTACTTAGAACTAAAGGATCATGGGACTTGTAGTTTCCTGTGGCGGCCATCCTGGTGATAACTCTGCATACTTTAGAGAGGCCATAAAATTTTATGAATCATAAAATCAAACTACCGTATTTAAGTTCCATTTAGTGACTAATGACATTGAGTTTTGTTATATTCATTTATTTGTATCATCATGGGTTTTTGTATCAGACGTTCATATTCCCGAAATACCCCTTTAATAATTGCATAATGGTTAATCCAAGTATATATTTATACATTCATGTGTATCTTGTGTTTTGTATGACAGTACAGGGTCCTAGTACTTGATGGTCAGCCTCTTACCTTCTATGAAGAGTTAGATCCCTACTTAGAAGCCATTACACAATGGGCCACATGTATCACTCGTTTTTTCTGTTGTTTTTGCGCCTTTTCATTCAGGCGCACCGTTTTTGCACCATTTTTGCGATTAAATGCCAAACTAGCCGCGCAGCAAAAATAAGCAGCTTTCCCTCATCTATCTTACCAATCCAGATTTTTTGCTGCACCTAATGATATTCATCACTTGCAACGTTTTCATTTAGGAGCAAAAATGGGCGCAAAAACACTCCAGCCCGAAGGTGGCGTTATCTGAGAAGAAAGCACTGAGCCCCTTTGCAGAAGAGCTCATTTCTAGCAGCATAGCTCAGCCAGACACTGGAACATATAATAGATACATTAGATACACTGCAGACAGGAGCTGCAGACTCTATTTACAGTTCATCACCTTCTATTTACAAAACATTCTGCAAACTCCTGAGCTCACAGCAAGAGCAAGAGAACTTTGCAGAAGTTTGCAGAATGTTGCAGATACGACATACAAGTGTCCCCCATGTAATTTTGCACAGTATCACCAGTGTATCTGAGGGGGAAACTGTGCAGAATTACAGGGGTGCCGCAGGAGACCAGCACTGGGGGATCCCCTCCAGGAGAAGCCCCTGCTGAGGAGGTCACTGGGTGCTGGGTGTCACACACCTGGGTGCTGCTGTGAGTGTTATCTTCATTCTGGGCTGTGGAAGAAGCAGAGAGGAGCTTGTAGCAGGATCACATGTAAGTGCCCGAATCTAACATTGCGCCTAAACTGCGCCAAAATTGCGCCTAAACTGTTTTAAAGTAAAGTGATTAATAAGAGGCAGGAAATTAACTTATCACAGATGGTTGTAGCTTGTGATACTTCTGGCAAAACAGTGCGCCAGAATTTAGGCGCAACTACTACACTTAGGCGCACAAAAGTGATAAATGTGGCCCAATGTCTATAATAGGAGGGTTATATCTGGTACTTTGCTAGCACTTCCTCTAGTGAGTTGTGCCTCACGTTCCATGTAACATTTGTCTTTCGGGAGATAAGAGGCTGGTGAGGCTGGTGTTAGCATCATGTTGTAAGCAGCTAATAGATACAATGAAATCTTGATGTGGAGTTGAAGCCTTGTGGCTGTGAGTAAGTACTGAATCATTTCCGTCTTTCATCACCTCGCACAGGACAGCAGCTGGCTCTTAATCCTTCTCCTATGTTTGGAAACTGATCAGCAGACGATGTCCAAACACAAGGGGCCCGAGCTGCGCAAAAGATATTTCCAAAGAGTGTGATATGACGTTCATCCATCTGAGTTACATGGCTGGAAATACATGGAACAAAATCGTGGGAAGTGACAATGTGTAAGATGCACTGCTATGTATGAGTGATGCAGGTTTTACGATAAACTTTACTTTCTAATAACATTGGCTCAAATCTTTGTCCATTGCGCTGGGGATCCTGAGATACATCAGAGGTTCCATCAAGGTAACATTCACTCTTACAGCTGTGAAGGGTCACTGGTAGTGATAAACAGGCCAGGCAATGTTCGAGTCTGCAGAACAGGAACCTGGACTTCTGTCACCGCTCCACCGGTAACACATGAGATCGGTGCCGGCATCAATTTACGATATTATCCTTTACATGCCGCTGCTTGCTTGGGTCTAGGTTTGACCGAACCTGCCGGACCCGAATATTGATTGGTTCGTCACTAGTCATTAGTGCCTGACAATTTTTCCCACCTATTCACCCAACATAACTGTGATTCTCCTCCATGGGTCCTCTTGCCTGCTATACTAATACCTTTCATGAATGCCTACAGGCTCGAACGGGCCCACCGGTGGATTCACCTGTTCACCGGTGGGCCCGTCCGAGCCTGTAGAGCTTGGTGGGCCTCTAGGTCCTTCATTAGCATGTGAATATGTATTACTAGCTCTCAGAGCTAAAAGTGCAAAGGCCACTTGGGAGGTCACTGACAAGTCTCCAGGAAGGGTCAGCTGTATTTTAGAAATTTACAAAGTAACTATTTGAATGTAGGTGTAGAATGGTGGCCTTATAAAATTATTTTAATGGTTGACCCAGTCCAATACTGGATGCCTTAACCTGTAGTCTGTACATAACCCAACACTTTACACATCTAAGCATATGGCTCCTGGGCCACATAGCAGCCTATATAACAGAACATGTTGGATAGAGCTAGACCTAGAACCCACAAACCACATGATCGGTCACACGGGAAATGACAGATCACTTGATGTGATCACATGATTGATGACGCAGCGGACGGGTGACGTGTTCCGGAAAGGCAATGCATTCATTGGACACTTACCTGTTTAAGAATCGCCATCTTCCACAAAGACGGCAACTGATGAAGGCTCAGGCGGAGCCGAAAAAACGCGTTTTCCCATTGCGTGTTGTTAACGATGTCTTGCTAAATAAAAAAGAACACTTAATGGTCACCTACCTCGAAGTGCCGGGATTTTTCTTGTTATCTGAAAGTAAAATATTACTAAACTGTAAATAGTAATAGAATGTATTGTAATAATATAGTATACATAATAATTATATCAAATGTAAAGTATGTATTATACAGTTATACTACAGGCGGTCCCCGGGTTACGTACAAGCCAGGGTGCTTAGGTTTGTACTTAAGCTGAATTGGTATGTAAGGCGGAACTGTATATTTTATAATTGTAACCCCAGCCAAATGGGAGCTGTGAATGGTTGCCATGGGCAACTGGAAATATTCTGACTTTTAGACACTTGATAAATCTGCCCAAAAATGTGAATAAGATGTATAATGGCTGTTCTACAATCCACTACCACTAGATGGCAGCAAAGATTTGAATTTGGAAATTTCCTGCCTTACTGTCTTTCTAGTCTTCTACATCCTTCAATTTATGAACCTTCGGAACATCCATATAGTCATAGAAAGAAAAGCCTGAAGGATATTCCTCCAATGCCTAAGATTGGCCTAACCTAAAACAAAGGTTCTAGAATGTTTATTTTTTTTAATATTTCAAAATAATTTAGTTGCATTTCTATTGTTTTTTGATGGTTTGGAAAGGATGTTGTTATGTTGCTATAATTGATAGTTCTAGAAACATTAGGGTTATGAGATTTCATGATCGCTGTGAGATCCTAACTATAAAACACAAAAAGTTAGTGATATTTGACTTGTGAGTAAAAATATCAGGATGAACCTGATATTTGGAGACCTGAAGAGGCAACTGATTGGGGCTGAGCCAAGGTGTTTATTGAGCTTTAGATCTGTGATGATGAGGCCATGCTGTGAAATTCCACTACCAGAAGCTGTTGTAATCTCTAAATTCTCGAATATTTTCTAGAGTGGGTACTACACAGCAGTTTCTGATGCTTTGGGGCCATTTATTATCCGTGACATACCAACGTGTGCCATCATAAATCTCATTATAAAAGTTGATACTAAATAAATTTCTGCCTCCTACAACATAGAGATGATCATTTATGACCCCGATTCCAAAGTTTCTTCACTTCATATGGATATCGGGTGCCCAACTCCATGTTCTGTCAATGGGGCTGTAAGTCTCTACAGATCGATAGCATTTATTACCATCATAGCCACTAACCTGCTAAAGAATAGAAAAAAATCTTTAAAATGCAGTCACTTCCATCAACATTGTACATTACCAATTGAGAAATAATAACAAAATATTCATTGTCATACCGCATATACTTTCCTCCTATAGGTTGTCACGCCTACTCCACTACGCCGTTTTCTCATTGGGGTGATGTAGCTCCACTTCTTAGTTTCGGGGTTGTACTTCTGTGCGGTAGATAAGCAATCGCTTCCATTGGATCCACCACATATATAGATCTGTACAAAATGGATAGTGGACATAAATATAACTAATTCCACATTCAAGAGAAGATGTTCCTTACAACATTATAATATAAGAACATAAAATGAATACAAAATCCCAGGATCTTCTTACCTCCCCATCCAGTGTGGTGGCCCCAGCGTCCATCCTTCTCTTATTCATAGAGGAAATCAAAATCCACCGGTTGGCAACAGGATCATAACGTTCAACCAAATGTAGAGTCTCTTGTCCATCGTAGCCGCCCATGGCATAGATATAATTATTAAGGACGGTCACACTGACTTTTCCTCTCTTGTGTTTCATGTAGGAAATTTCCTGCCATGTCTTCTTCAATGGGTCAAAGCGTGTTACGCTTCTCAAATAATCCGTGCCGTCAAACCCACCAATGATGTAAATGAATCCATTGAGATAGACAGTGCCATGATGGGCTCTAGGCTTTTCTTCAGGACATGTTACAGTGGTCCACTTGTTCATCACACACCATGAAAAGGAGCTGAACAAACTAAGAAACACCAAATGGCCATTGCATTTAGACTCTACGGCAGTACCTGAGGGAGGAGGATAGTCATGTCAAGTCTTGTCTTTCCACAGGGTTGTAGTCTATCCACTTGGTAACTGCCTCATATACTGCTTTCTCGTCCTTGACACACAGTTCGTCTTTTTCTATTAGGTCTGGCAGTTCGTCCACTGTTATGTCTGAGAGCTTGTCCGACTGGCGGGTAGAAAAACCTACCCCACAACTTATATAACATAGGTACTTTAGGTTACACTCTTATGAATGTAAAACCAAACCTGTACTGAGCTGAGTTCGCCTGAAATAAAGAATAAAGACTCCATGTTGGGTGGAAAAGACCACAGCTCAATTTATTTTGAATAATAATTTTAACAACCTTAAGGAACAAATAAGGCACATTCTTTGGATTCTCCCTCTCTCTGCCTGAAGCGGACTGCCCAGATGGACTCCCACCCGGCACTACGAACTTGCAGGCGATGATACATTCCTTAATACCGCCAGATGCGACTAGAAGAACCCTAAAAAAAAAGAAAACAGTAGCAGCCCTGCCAAACTACCCTCAAGAATCTACCGCCTTCCCTGTTGACAGCGATCGCCAAGATTCCCACGCATTACCATACTGTCTCCAGGTGGTAGGAGCCAAAGAAGACCAGACCAGGGACATTAACTGTTGATCAGACTCCACAGACACGCTGGACACTGCCGCACCACCAAGGCCACTGAATGGTGAAGCTCCTGAAATTCCTGCCAATGGAAGTGAGACAACGCATCAGCCATTATATTGCAGGAACCCGGGACATGCTGGGCCTTTAACGATATGTTGTGCTCAAAACACCTTAAAACCAAATAGCGAAGTAGAGAAAATACAGGCAAAGAAGCAGATGTAAGTTTGTTAATACAATAAACCACAGACATGTTATCACAAAAGAAACAAATACTCCGATTAGACATCTCAGCCCCCCAGAATTCCAGTGACACCATGATGGGAAACAGCTCCAGAAACGTCATGTTGCGAGATAAAGCAGAGCTTACCCAGTCATCCGGCCAAGCACCAAAAATTGCACCAAAACCACAGCTCCCCGCAGCATCCGTGAACAGAGACAATTCCGAATTAACAACCTCCGGTGAGAGCCAACAAGTCCGGGCATTGTACAGACTAAGGAACTGCTGCCACACATGCAAATCACACCTGAGCTGAGAAGTAATGCGTATATGGTGCTCGGGTCCTGGTAGCCACAGAAAGACACCTAGAAAAAACATGGCCCATAGGCATGATCCTACATGCAAAACCAACAACCACTTTTTAGCAGAGAGAAAAGCAAGTAAAAGTGACCTCAACCTGTCCAACTTATGCTGAGGCAGACGGAAGACCAACTCCAAAGAATCAAGCTCTACTCCCAAAAAGATTAAAAAAAGATTACCACATTCACAGTGTCTGGATGTATCAGTAAGTGCCCCTGGTTTATCATAATGGATTTTGATGGTAGATTTCATTTAATTCATTCTCCAGACTTGATTTGGGGAATTTAAGGGGTTGTGCTATTAAAGGCAATTATCTCCTTCCACAATATTGGGCAATATCTGTTTTATTAGATCCAATCCTGAGATCCTCAGCTACCATGAGAATGATACAATGATGTCATTGAGGTGGCTGATAAAAGTGTTTAACTCCTAATTCTGGCAGTTTTAGGAATAGCAGGGATAGATAGTTCTTCCAAAATACCAGCAATGCACATAGAACTATAGTATCTAGTATATATCTAGTATATAGCATCACTATAACCTGCTTCATATGTGTATATATATATATATATATATATATATATATATATATATATATATATATATAGACGGTCCCCTACTTAAGAACACCTGACTTACAGACGACCCCTAGTTACAAACGGACCTCTGGATGTTGGTAGCCTTGGGCTACAATAATCAGCTGTAACAGTTATCACAGGTGTCTGTAATGAAGCTTTATTATTAATCCTGGCTCTTATGACAACCCAACATTTTGAAAATCCAATTGTCACAGAGACCAAAAAAATTTGTCTGTAGCTTCAATTATAACTTAAGAACAAACCTACAGACCCTATCTTGTACGTAACCCGGGGACTGCCTGTATATAGATAGATACCGTATATACTTGTGTATAAGCAAAAAATGTGCTAAAAAACCTCACCTCAGCTTATACACGAGTCAATAAAAATAATAAACTTATATACTCACCCACCGGCGGCCCCGATGCGCACCGCGGCTCCCCTATGTAGGGAAGAAAAAAAAAATACGGGGCAAAAATACAGCATTTCACAGATATAATTCAAACCTTTCTCTATCAGTCCTGGTGTATACATTTTTGGTTATCCCGGGATCTGACTGTAAATCTTCTGACTATGGTTAGTCAAGGCAGATTCTTCTTATGAATAGCTTCTCTGCACTCTGCCTACTGCCCTTCCCCCTTAATTACAAGAGTATCTCAGACACAGACACTTCCTACCAGCAAGCAGGGTGCAGGGACTTACTCTACAAGCTACAGACAGATAAGGTCTTTAACCAGGGAAGGGAAGGGAATATAAGAGATGACTCTGTGTGTGTTACAGGTGAGTTTGCAAAGCTGAGAGTGTCATTGTGTGTTATATCCATCTCTTCCTAGGCAGATCAGTGATCCGGGGCAGATCACTTCCTATGCACAAGCTGTCTGCCCGGCCCTCCCTCCCTTATGCATCCATATGATAAACTAACCTTATTATATGGATGCACAGGGATGGCAGTGAGGGCTACTTTTTCTCCCCTGTAGACCTAAGCCCCAGCCGGTGGACCCTTGTTGGCCGTGCATTATCAGTTGGGTAGGGGGAGACTTGCTTGTGTTGTGAGCGGGGGATGTCACTTGGGGCTTGCGTTTCAGGGGGGGGGGGGGTTACAATACGATGTCTTTACATGTACACTTTAGTTTCTGATGTCCAAACCAGGAGTGGAGTTCAACAAAGAGGAGGAGCTTCTTCTCTTCTGATTTTGAGATTGTTTTCTCGTGAGGCATTGGGGGTTATTTACTAAGGGTCCGCGGATCGCACTTTCGTCAGGTTTTTGAAGTTTTCGGGATTTGCGCCGCTGTGACAGCTATTTAACTGGGGATTGTGTCGCACGTGATGGGATTTTGGCGCAGCTGCGCCGGCTTTCCTGTGGCAGAAATCGGGGTCCGGGCATCGGATGATCCGACTGATTCAGACTGAGAGCGGGATTTAAGATTCAAATAGTGTTGCAAGACAATGCACTTACATGCACCAGTAAGAAGAAGGTGAACTCTGTCGGACCTGAGCGGGGAAGCAACACATGCAGGATATCGGGCGCATGATCGTAGTGAATCGCGGCAGAGTGCATTCCGGCTGGACAATGCACTTTCGGGGATCTCGACAGTACAGGTAAGTTAATGTGCCCCATTGTATGTTTATCTGAGGTTGTGGTGTGCAACTTAACCCCCAAGATGCTGGCCAATATGAAATACAAAGTAAATTTTGCAGAGTAAAAATTTATTTTTTCTTAATTATGCCATTTTAGTGGCAAATATATTGTGCCCAACACATGCCACTTTAGACAAACACCCCAAATTTCATTCTGGGGGTTGTCCCAAGTACGGCAATACCCCATAAGTAGCAATAATCTACAGGTTGGGCACACAACAGGGCTCGGAAGGGAACAAGGAAAATTTAGCTTTTGGAGCTCTGTTTTCAGAGCCATGTCATGTTTGCAGAGCCCTTGAGGTACCAGTGCAATGAAACCCCTAAGAAGTGACACCATATTGGAAACTGTACCCCTCAAAGAATTTATCTAGGATCGTAGTGAACATTTTAACTCCAGAGATGCTGGTCAAAATGTAATACAAAGTAAATGGAGCCGACTAAAAAATTATTTTTGGTTTCTCATACCACTTGGAACAAACACATAAAAAATCATTCTGTGGGTTATCCCAGGTAGGCAATACCCCATATGTGGCAATAATCTACAGGATGGAAACACAGCAGAGCTTAGTACGGACCAAGCTAAATTTTAGTTTTTGGAGCTCCGTTTTCACTAGACTATTGTAGGGGTGCCCCTTAGGTACCTGTACAATAGAAACCCCTGAGAAGTGACCCCATTTTGGGAAGGGCACCCCTCAAAGAATTTATCTAGGGTTGTATGAGTATTTTTACTGGGCCAAATGTAATATAAAGTGAATGCTTGAAAATTGTATTGTTTTCTTAAATGTGCCATTGAAGTGAAAAATTAAATCATCCCAACTTATGGCACTGGAGTCCCCATAAAATTATTCTGCGACTTATCCTGGGTATGGAAATACCCCATATATGGCAATAATCTGCAGGATGGAGACACGGCAGGGCTCAGAAGAATAACTGGCATTTGGAGCACAGACATTTTACATTTTTTTGGCATCATGAAGCATTTGTAGATGCCAATAGGGGCCAGTACAGTAGAAACCCCTAACAACTGACCCTATTTTGGAAACTACACCCCTCCATTAATTAATCTAGGGGTGTACTAGGGACCCAAAATAAAATGCATAATGGATAGTACACAGTAAAAAAAATATCCATTATGTCATCTTGTGCCCAGCTGCTGCTACGGGAGACAAACACCCCAAAAATCATGATGCATGTTTTCCTGGGTGCAGAAATACCCCATATGGGGAAATAATCTGCAGGCTGGGCACAGGGCAAGGCTTAGAAGGGAAGGTGCCTTATGTGGTATGATGTATAAGCTGTGTATAGTACATAAGGGTAGAATCTACATCTAGAGGTCCAGGGATGTGTGATGAATACGGAAGCAATCTTTCATACATAGGGCCAGGTGTATCACTGTTCTGCGTTCAAGTCACGTTGTTGCGCCTATATTCTGGCGCATTGTTGCGCCTTAATCACAAGCTATAAACATCTGTGATGAGTTGAGTTCCTGCTTCTTATTAATCACTTTACTTTATGGGCAGTTTGGGTGCAATATAGGATGTTGGATTTGGCCACCATTGGACTGGCTCATGAGGTGTGAGCAGAAAATTATTTCTGTCATGGACCCTGGGCTGTATGAATATTATACGAGTAGCCCCTACAAGTCTGCAGTCACTTCCTACATATGATACTAGAATCTGCTTCTTGGAGAATGGAGGATGTGTCCCTTCTGCTCTTTTCAATCTGCAGTTTCAGGACCTTTGGAGGACTTTCAAAGGTCCTGAAATGGATCTTGTGGCTGTGTATTGAGAGCAGGAACAGATGTATGTGGATTACATGGGTAATACTCTTTCTCAATATAAAATTTGGTGGGTAGTTTTGGTGGTCATGGACCCCTTAGAACGCTTTTGCCCCCGGGCTACCGTCCAAATCACCTATATTATAATCCACTACTCGGTGTGAGGCACTCAAGCATTAGATCACACCAATTAAAACCATTGAAATCAGCATGGCCAGCCTGCTAGATGAAGTCTTTATCATAAAATATGTATTTCTGATATGTATAAGAAGGTCACCGGGAAGTGTAAATGAAAAGAAAACAAATAATAAGTGCAGGAATATCCATCAGACCAATAATCATCTTTTATTTATTATGAAGAGAATGTCCATAAAGTCTCATCCATGATGATCTTCTTAGGGGACGGTCTTTGGGTTGTCACCTTTTCCAAAGAGTCATTGATGGTAGAGAAGTAAAGTCTGTCACCAGGACCCTCTGCCTTATTGCCTCCAGCCAGATCTTGTTTTGACAAAGTTCGGGATGTCCGTAACGTTTTTGATCTGTTACATAAATTTTCACTTTATCTTTACATTAAGGTGAAGGCCATACCATGTGACATACTCATAACATCCCAGTCTTCTTTATCTATAGGATGAATATCTAGATGTGCAGATACGTCTTCCAGATTGAATAGGGGAAGATCAAAGATGCAGCACGGAGAAGAGACGTCCACCAAAATGGAAACGTTATGCTTTTTAAGAGGTCTGTTGAGATTTATATACTTTTTATATTTTTAACAACTAATAAAACATGAAAAAAGAAGAAAAATGTAGAAGCTATAAATTCTTGAAAATGAACAAGACGCAGGTCCTCAGGTTTCCGTAGCTCAGCTGAGTCATCATGGGAAGAGAAGTAAGTACATTCTTATAATCCCGCTCTTCTATGTCTATAGGAATGATATCTAGATGTGCAGATCCAACACCAAGATTTTAGAGGTGGAGATAGAAGATACATATTCAGCTGCAAAAGGAACACCCCATTCCGGGAAGGCCATGAGTAGCAAATCCTTCTGCTTCTCATGTGTTCTGGGAGAGAAGTCTATGAACACACAAGTATTCACGTTTTAGGTATTTATCTTGGCTGGTTTTGTAATCCAAAATTTTAAAGACTTCATAGGATATTACTAGGAGCGGGGTCATTGGCTCCTTTGACATATCATCATGGGAGACATATTCTGGAATGGCTCCTCGGTGTCTCTACCGACACATCTTGTCTTGGTCCCCAGGGCTCAGATAGCTTAGATAGGCCGTGCCGTGAATCTCATCTACCAAAAGCTGTTGTAATCTCTAAATTCTCGAATATTCTCTAGAGTGGGTACTACACAGCAGTTTCTGATGCTTTGCGGCCATTCATTTTCAGTGACATACCAACGTGTGCCATCATAAATCTCATTATAAAAGTTGATACTAAATAAATTTTTGCCTCCTAAAACATAGAGATGATCATTTATGACCCCGATTCCAAAGTTTCTTCTCCTCTTCTGGATGCGAGGAGCCCAACTCCATGTTCTGTCAATGGGGCTGTAAGTCTCAACGGTTCGATTGAATGAATTACCATTATAGCCACTAACCTGTTAAAGAATAAGGAAAAACCTTAAAATGCAGTCACTTCCGATGTGTGAATAGCTTTACATTGTACATACTCCAGAAATCTCAGATGTAACTCATAGTCATCACCATAGACACACACTATACAGCATGGGATCTCTACAGGAGGGAACTCTGCAGCCTGATTCTTTATAAACTGAGCAGAATTTTTAGCAAAGTATATAAAAAATGTCCACAGCACCCCCCCCCCCCGAAATTATATTAAAAATGATCTCAACTGGTGGATGCATTTTCAGAGTAATAGTTCCCCCTCCTCCCTGAGGGTTAGAGAGTAAGCTATACATTGTTTTTATCTGAAGAATAGAGCCCTGAAGAAGTATAGAGATACAAATGGCACATGCTTTATGTATCTCTGACCATCCCTTTAAATCAAAAGGAGCTGTTTTACTATTTGTATCGGTGAACGGGAGCCCGGAGGTTTGACCCCCTCTATAGAACAGTAATTCCCTATCCAGAAGTTAAGGGATACGTTGTTAGAACACCCCTAAAGGTCATTCAATTATACTACCCATTGAGAAATAATAACAAAATATTCATTGTCATACCGCGTATACTTTCCCCCTATAGGTTGTCACGCCTACTCCACTACGCCGTTTTCTCATTGGGGTGATGTAGCTCCACTTCTTAGTTTCAGGATTGTACTTCTCAGCGGTAGATAAGCAATCGCTTCCATTGGATCCACCACATATATAGATCTGTACAAAATGAGTAATGGACATAAATATAACTAATTCCACATTCGAGAGAAGATCTTCCTTATAAACATAACATAACAATATAAGACGCAGAATACCCCACCCACCCAACGAAGGGAAGATTGGATCTATGATATCTGATTTAACGCATAAGACACAAGGGGGCAGATTTACTTACCCGGTTCTGTCACGATGCATTGTCTGACCAGGATTCGGGTCCGGCGCGATTCACTAAGATCGTGCCCGAGTTCCTGCATCCGGCGCTTCCCTGCTGAGGTCCGCCGGAGTTCACCTGCTTCTTCCCTGTGCATTTGAGTGCTTGATCTTGCAACACAATCAAGTTTTTAAATTCTGTGGTTTGTCCGAATCTGTAGGGTTGTACAACAGCCCGCCCCCAGCTTTCTGTCACGTGCAAGCCGGCGCCGATGCGACACAATTCGATCGCGTGCACCAAAATCCTGGGGCAATTCGGTGCAAAACGGAAATCATTAGGAAACCCGATGGACCCTTAGTAAATGAGCCCCAAGGTGTCTCAAGGTGAGCAGATATCACAATCACGTTATAACCCTCCTAATTTTCATATTGCACCAGGGGCACCGCCCGTGTCCTCTCTTCTCTCTCTCCATAACAATATAAGGACATAAAATGAATACAAAATCCCAGGATCTTCTTACCTCCCCATCCAGTGTGGTGGCACCAGCGTCCATCCTTCTCTTATTCATAGAGGAAATCAAAGTCCACCGGTTGGCAACAGGATCATAACGTTCGACCGAATTTAGAGTCTCTTGTCCATCGTAGCCGCCCATGGCATAGATATAATTATTAAGGACGGTCACACTGACTTTTCCTCTCTTGTGTTTCATAAAGGAAATTTCCTGCCATGTCTTCTTCAATGGGTCAAAACGTGTTACGCTTCTCAAATAATCCGTGCCGTCAAATCCGCCAATAACGTAAATGTATCCGTTGAGATACACAGTGCCATGATGGGCTCTAGGCTTTTCTTCAGGACATGTAACAGTGGTCCAGTTGTTGTCTCCGGTATCGTAGTACCTGACGGTATTTGTAGGGATATCACTGCCACCAAAGCAAAAGAAATTGGCGTTTGGTCGACGTGGTCTGGCCCTGTAATGCGCAGATGTGAGAGTGTTGATAATTTTTTTGAGGCCTTTATTGTCTCTCACATAAGGATTGGCCATAATGTTGTTCCTGATGTAATCTGTGTTGATCAAGGCCAGGCGGATCTAGGAAGAGATATCAGAGGTCATAAGAAATTCTCTACTATGATTCTACCTATAAGCCCTATAAGTCCATTGCCCTCAGTGGTTATATGTACATGTTGTGGGGAATCGCTCTGGCAGACGCTAAGTAGTAGTATAGGAAGCAGGGACATGCGCAGGTTATAGTCCAAATCAAGTGTTTTATTCACACTCTTCAGTCAAACAACTTACATTTAGCCTCATCATAGACATAAAGAAATACAAATCCTACTAATGTAATGTCTAATACAATACCGGGATATCAGGAGACACTCAGTTACCTTTGCTATATGAACAGTCTAGCTTAAAGGGGTTTTCCCACAAACAAAAGTCACGAGGGGTCCGATGGGGTCCCACATACCTCCGCCGAACCCCTCTTCGCTCTGTCAGGCTAATGGAGCAGTATTGGAGCAATCTCTATGGAGCTGATGGGAATTGCTGAGCGTTGCGCTCATCAATCTCCTTCAGTTCCATGGAGATTAATGGAGCAGAACGGTCATGTGTGGCCGTCTGCTCCACTAGTCTGACGGAGCAATGAGGGGTCCGACGGAGGTACATCACTGAGACCCCCACTGATCAGCAAGTTAGGCCCTATCCCATGGATAGGGCCTAACATTTGTTTGTGGGAAAATCCCTTTAAAGCTCTCCAGGTAGTGTCTCCCCTACTGCTTCTGGCCTGCAGTCTAAATCAGGCTGTAACGTGTTCTGTGACCCTGCACCTGTGGGCTATACAGAAACCCAGGACCGAAGCCCGGATGGCGAGCTTTAGAAAGGATTAAGATTCACATCCAGAAGGCAGTACCATATATACTCGGGTATAAGTAGAGTTTTTCAGTACAATTTTTTTGCTGTAAAAGCCCTACTCGACTATATACACGAGTATTTATAAGAAATAAATTGAATCCTCACCCTCCGGTGCTCCCCTCTTCTCCCTACATGCCTCCTCTTATGGTTTTCAGCTTCACCAGCAGCACAGGTAGATGCATGTCTATGGGCTCTGCCATGTGCCGCCACCTAGTGACGTCATAGTGTGTGTGCGGGGAGAGCACAAAGTCATGGATCTCCCCGTACTTACAGTGAAAAAGAAGGCCAGAAGGAAGATGTGGGGAGAAGAGGACGCCAGAGGGTGAGTGATAAGTGATATTTTTTTTAAAGGGGGCTGGGTTGGATGCTGGATGTTTAATTCATTAAGGGGGGGGGCTCTGCTGGATATTTTACTCATTGAGGGGAACTGTGGGCATTTTATTAATGTGGAGAGGCTTCTGGACATGTCATTGATGGGGGAAGGTTACTGGACATTTTATTAGTATTGTATTTCCTAGGATTATATTCCAGTCAGTACAATTTCCAAGTTTTTTTGGGAAAATTGGGTGCCTTGACTTATACTCTGGTCTACTTATAGTGGAGTATATATATTAACTGGTTCGTGACCGCGGTCGTCGGGTTCCGATGATAGCGGCTAAGTCTCTGCTGCATATTGCAGCAAAGGCTTACCGGTAAGGCTACATTCACACACATGTATGGGGGACATATATATGGCCGACGTATATACGGCCGATATACGTCCCCCATACACTTCTATGGGCTCGCGGCATGGTACGGGAGCGGTACGGTACAGCACACGTGCGGCACCGTACCGCTCTGTAGCCCGGGGAAAAGATAGGACATGTCCTATCTTTTCCCGTATTATGGCGCCGTGGCCCATACATCCCTATGGAGAGGGGCGGGGGTGAGTGGCGCTCACCTCATACTCCTCTCCCCGCGCTGCCATGTGCCCGCTGTGCTATGGTGCGGCGGGCACATGGCAGTGTGCATGTAGCCTAACACCGTTATGTGCCGGCACCGATCGCGGGTGTTTTCTTGCTGATCGCATGGGCGCCGCCATCTTTCCGAGGATCTTCACGGGGAGCGGCGATCCATCGCCATCGCCATCGCCATCCTCCGAAGACCCGAGGCTACTTCGTTTTAACCCTTTCATTACAATGTGCTAACAGCACAACAGCATATTGTAATGAATGAGGTGTATCAATATAAATAAACAGTAAAAATCATAAACACATTTGATATCGACGCGTCCTAAAATGCCCGGTCTATCAAAATATAATAACGGTTTTTCACTGCGTTTAACCCCGTAATGGAAAATCACATCCAAAGTCAAAAGTGGCACTTTTTTGCCATTTAAAAAAAAATACAAAATTCTATAAAAAGTGATCAAAAGGTCGAACAGTCCTAAAATAATATCCTTGAAAACAACATCAAAAGTCGCAAAAAAATTACACCACCCACAGCTCCATACAACGAAGTATGAAAAAGTTATTAGCGCAAGAAGACGGCAAAATAAAGAAAAAAAAATTTGTACATGAGGTTTTAATTTTTGTAAATGTATGAAAACATTCTAAAAACTATACAAATTTGGTATACCTGTAATCGTATTGACCCAAATAATAAAGTAGACCTGTCATTTGTGGCGTGAAGTGAAAGACGTCAAATCTAAGCCCACAAGAATACGGCGCAAATGCGTTTTTTCACCATTTTCACTGCATTTGGAATTTTTTTCCTGCTTCCCAGTACATGGCAGGGAATATTCAATGTGATCACTATGAAGTGCAATTTGTTACGCAGCAAACAAGCCGTCACATAGCTTTTTACGCGTAAAAATAAAAAAGTTCTAGATTTTTGAAGGTGGGTAGTGAAAAATGGAAATGCAAAAACGGGGAAGGGCTCTTAACCGGTTAAGCTGCTATCTACTCTTCTCCAACCCAAAACACAAATATGTGAGGCCTAGCTGAGTACAGTATGTCTGTGTATATGGGGGAAGTCAATAGGAATAACTGTTACCAACTTCAAGAGATGCATCGAAACCTTGGAAAATGGGATATGTCCCAAATACCAGGAATCTCATGAGTGATACATTTTCTATTCTCCATTTCCATCTATGAATGACATTGTAGTAGTCACACTTTCCAGTTACTCTTTTCTCAACTTGCTATGGGGCATTCAGACTCTACGGCAGTACCTGAGGGAGGAGGATAGTCATGTTCGCTTGTCTTTCCGCAGGGTTGTAGTCTATCCACTTGGTTACTGCCTCAAATACCGCTTTTTCGTCCCTGACACACAGTTCATCTTTTTCAATCAGGTCTCGGAGTTCGTCCACTGTGAAGTCCGAGACCTTGTCCGAAGTCGTCATCAACTCCTCAAAGTGGTGGAGGATGAAGGTGAAGGTCCTCTTGCGGAGTTCTGGGCAGAGGTAAGTATTGGTAATCCTCCATATGTCCATGCAGTTTTCCAGATCAATCTGATGTAGTATGAATTTGCTGCACAGATGGACAATGCCCATGACATTAAACTGGTCGGCCGCTATAAAGAGGTCCATTGCGTTGTCAGGTGTGACCTCCACGGTGTTGGTGTAGGCATATTCTATAATGCTCCACATGGTGTTTGGGGTAACACCTGGGATGTCGTACACCTTCCTATCCACAGGACCGAGAGAATTTTTAAATAGAGCCCTGCAAATGGAAGAAAGATACGGAACTAGCGATAACATAAGCTCCACCTTACACTAGGAAATTATTGGAAACACCAGCAAGTTACAGATTACAGAGAGAGACTTCAAACTTTTAGATTGTGAAAATACTTTATAACGATAAGGAAATGATAAAAAATGTTTGACTATATTTGAAGGAAATCTACATCAACATATATCATGGGAAGCGAGAACACCAACTCATAGATCCAGGTACAGTATTTTTCGGACTATAAGGCGCACCGGATTATAAGGCGCACCATCAATAAATGCCTGCTAAAACATCTAGGTTCATATATAAGGCGCACCGGATTATAAGGCGCACCTGATTATAAGGATGATTGACCAGCAGGTGGCAGACCTGTGCACAGTTCAAGGCAGCTGTTGTCTTTATATACAGTTCATATATAAGGCGCACTGGACTATAAGGCGCACCTTGGATTTCTCAGAAAATCAAAGGATTTTTAGTGTGCCTTATAGTCCGAAATATACGGTACCATGACTGTGGTAATATTCTTATATATGTTATCCATGCATTCCTTTCTTCTAAAATCAGCTTCTAAGATTATGGTAATGAGGCATAAGTGCTCTGGGGGCGTTACTAGAACTCTTGGGTACTGTAGCTTCACAGGATGTTACACTGTGCAGGAGCTTGTCTAGCCATCCCCGCTGCTCTCTCAGTCCTTCCCTTTGAATGCTGCTAGCACACAATGGGAGGGGGAAGTGCTCCTTCCCAGTCTAAAAAGTAACGCCCTCAGAGGCCTCCTGACTCATTAGCATAATTAAAAACTTTAATTGAAGGCGAACCTGTCACCAGGAATGTAATTTTAGCTGGTGTCAGGTTTCAATAGCCTTCTCTATGCTGATTTTAAAAATGCCTTTGTTAACATTCTGAATAATTTCAGTAGTTTATATAAGTTTAATTCACATTACCTGGCGTGTGGTGAGTCCTTGGGGAGGGGCATCTGCAGCCTGTGTGTGCTAGTGATGGGTGGTCCGGCTCCTCTTAGTGAGTTGGATTGTTAGACTCTGCTCACTAGGAAGAGCCGGCTCGTCTGGCTCCTGAACGGCTCCCTATTACATGTACGAGGGGAGCCGCAGACTCCACATTACTGCCAGTTTTAGCAAAAGCCTGGATAGATAGTTGTTCCAATATACCAGCAATGCACATGGAACTATATGTATGGTTGTATATAGTATCACTATACCCTGCTGCATATGTATATATGAACACAACTGTCCAATAGTATAGGGCAGGCGTATACACATACTGCAATGTAAGAAGATTTATGAAAATACAAGTTAAAGTTAAAAACTTCTGGTTTGGTTTTAGGAAAACTTTCACAAAAACTACAAGTGTGATTCCAGCTTTGAAAGGAATCTTCCATTCACAGCTGATTCATTGGGGCAGATTTACTTCGCGATCCAGTGGCGCGTTCTCTGCGGTGGATTCGGGTCCGGGCAGGATTCACTAAGGTAGTTCCTCCGACGTCCACCAGGTGGCGCTGTTGCTCTGAAGTTCCCCGAGGCCCGCCGAAATGCACTGGAGTTCACGATCCTATTCCTAGTGAAGTTAAGCGCGAGTCCAGCGACATTTTTTTTTTTTAAATGCGGCGGTTTTTCCGAATCTGTCAGGATTTCGTTCGGCCACTTTTTTTTTTTTAAATGCGGCGGTTTTTCCGAATCCGTCAGGATTTCGTTCGGCCACGCCCCCCCATTTCCGTTGCGTGCATGCTGGCGCCGATGCGCCACAATCCGTTCTCAAGCGCCAAAATCCCGGGGCAATACAGGAAAATCGTCGCAAATCGGAAATATTCGGGTAACACGTCGGGAAAACGTGAATGACCCCCATTGAATTGTATCTTGTGCAGGAGCTGAAAGGAGGAGCAGGACTCCAGGTCCTAGGAATACAATGACAATGAGTCCTGCTCCTCGCTTTTGACCCTGCACCATGTATTATTCTATGAATTAGCTGTTCCTGGAGTGTTCCTGTAAGATATATACAGATCTTTGGGACACATGTGGAGCTTCAAAAATAGACGTTTGCTCTATTCTCCTTATGCCAGAAGATGGGCATAAGGAAAGTAGCCACACCCCTAGATATGAAGCCCCTATAATCCCTAAATCAAAGTGATTTTTGTCAGTCATTCACTTTCTAGCCCTTGGACCAACACAACAGACTGGACTTTATGACATTTTACAAAGTAAGAGATTATTTTGTATTATTTTATCGGGAATTTTTAAGAATATAATAAACCCTCACCTGAAATATGGGCTACATAGGCCCAGGATATCCTTGTGAGTATAAAACTCAGTCCCCTGGACTCTTATGGTGGCGTCACACAGCATTCCCATGAGCGTCAGCTCATTATAAGCATTGTACGCCATGGAGCTGATTTTGGTGCGAAACCCATGGCTCATCCATTGGCTGCAAGATCTTTTGGCATCAGGAGCCATTAGGCAAGTTTTGCGCTTCATACAGCGCCTGTTATAACACTCCGAATCCATAATCCGAAAGAGATCGCGTGACCAACTACTGCTCCGTCTTCCTATTAGTCACTCAACAGAGAAGACGGAACGTTGACGCTGCTAAGTTCCCTCCGTTGATGACATCATCATCATTTCTATAGTTACGGAACTTATACAATTATCTATGGAATGTTTGAGTTGGGACTTCTGGGATTGCACAAAAATGACATTTTACTTATTAAATTTGCTGATCTATAAATACACGGCACAGCGCCACACTGGTCAGTGGAGAGTTTGTGATACTACAACTCATTGTCATTCCTATTACTGTAATACCAGTCACAATAGTTAGACAATGGTACATTTACTACATACATAATTCTATGATCAGCGTAACACTACCCAACCAGCTACATGTCCCCAAACCAGTAACCCAAAATCTCCTCCACCTGGAGATTTCCCTAATCCCTGATAACTTATTGATTATAGATTGTAAGGCTTCTAACTTTCTGTGCCACATCATGTACTGCAGGGGTGTCAAACTTATTTTCCCTGGTGGCCACATGTCATTACTGAATGTGATTTTGTTTCTGTACTAATGTATTGGCTCCTCAACAATGAAGTGTTTAGTAGTTACATGTATACAGTATTATCATCATCACAATCAGCTCACAAAGCTGAACATATTGGTAAATAGACACCGGGTATTATGTGCCCCCCACGTAGCCAAGTCTCAGTGCCCTCTTTTAGTCAATAGTCACAATGCCAATAGTGTCAGCGCCCCAATACTCAATAATCACAGTGCCCCCTTTTCAGCCATTAGTCACAACGTCCGACAGTAGCCAATAGTCAAAGTGCCCCCGCAATAAGCAATAGTCACAGTAGCCAGTAGTTTCCTTTCCTCACAGTTGCCAATAGTCACAGTCTTTTCTGTAGTCCTGGCCTTATAGTGCCCTCTTTTTTTCTTTAGCCCCAACCAGGCCACAGAAAATGGGGCATTATAATAACCTGTGCGACATCACATGACAGGGGATATAACGAGACGTGCACCTGTGTGACATCACATGACCAGGGGTATAACGAGCCGCGCACCTGTGTGACATCACATGACCAGGGGTATAACGAGCCGTGCACCTGTGTGACATCACATGACCAGGGGTATAACGAGCCGTGCACCTGTGTGACATCACCGACCAGGGATGTAACAAGCCGTGCACCTGTGTGACATCACATGACCAGGGATATAACGAGCCGTGCACCTGTGTGACATCACATGACCAGGGATATAACGAGCTGTGCACCTGTGTGACATCACATGAGCAGGGATATAACGAGCCGTGCACCTGTGTGACATCACATGACTAGGGATATAATGTACCATGCACCTGTGTGACATCACATGAGCAGGGATATAACGAGCCGTGCACTTGTGTGGCATCACATGACCATAGATATAATGTACCATGCGCCTGTGTGACACCACATGACCAGGGATATAACGAGCCGTGCACCTGTGTGACATCACATAGCCAGGGATAGATTACTATGCACTGAAAGTAATCATCTCTGCTTTCTATAGAATGACAGCAAGCAGAGATCTAGAAACCCATGAGGAATTGATACACAAAGTATATTGCAAAATTGTAGAACTTCACACAAACAATATCATTTATTTGCTGAAACCTCTTTAAAGAGGACCTGTCACCTGTAAAACGACACTAGGGGCTGATTACTAACGTGTGTAATCACTACATACACTGGGCATTGCTATACACACACTAATACACACACACACTGACAGGGTACTGCTATACACATAAACACACACACAGCTCTACCATACACACATAAGGAACATCAAGAAATAGTTTTCGGCACCAACCACTAATCTTTCGACACAACCCCACACTTTCTCACGGCTTGAGAAAGCGTGATCCAGCGTGAAACGGCCTGTCGCCTGGCCCCGCTCTTCCCTTGTACTGCACCCTGCCTGAATAAAGAACAGTTCCACACACCGGTGAGTGCTGCCTTGCACTCAGGAACATACTGGGCACAACTATACACATAACCAGCACCCCCTACCCTCCTCTTCGTCTTACCCTGTCAGTACCATGAGTACAGGATAAGAAAAGTATTAGTGGGCAGTGTCCATATATAAAGAATAAGAGTAGTAGTACAGTGCAGTGTCCATATACACAGGATAAGAATAGTAGTACTGGGCAGTGTCCATATACACAGGATAAGAGTAGTATTACTGGGCAGTGTCCATATACACAGGATAAGAGTAGTAATGGTCTGCTATATGCAGAATAAAAGTAGTTGTATTGGTTATTACCAATGAAGGTAAGATAGCGGAGTAGTAGTTTGCAGTGCCCATATATACAGGATCAGACTATCATTACAGTGATGTGTCCATATATACAGGATAAGAGTAGTAGTACTGTGATGTGTCCATATATACAGGATAGAGGTAAGTATACTGTGATGTGTCCCCCATTATACAGATAAGATAGTAGACTAGTGATTGTCCATATATACAGGATAAAGAGTAATGATGGCATACTGATCAGGGTAGTACAGTGATGTGTCCATATATACAGGATAAGAGTAATAGTACAGTGATGTGCTCTATAGTATACAGGCAGATAGTAGTACAAGTCGATGTTCCATATAATACAGATACAGTATAGACGTATGTACCATTTACGATGCGTAGTTCTATGTTATATATACAGAGATAAGAGTAGTACGACGCGAGCTATTACCAGATAAATTATAAGTGATGTACCGCATATTACCGTTAGTGAGACAGTGACTGTGTCCATATATACGGTTAGAGAGTATACGTATGTTTCTATACAGATAGAGTAGAGTAGTGTCCATATAACGGATAGAGTGAGACAGTGAGTCCATAATACAGTATAAGAGTGTAGCTGTCCCATTATATCAGGATAAGAGTAGTAGTAGTGCTTTCAATTCAGGTGTTAACGTGCCCATATCAAATAGTAATAGAAGCGCTTCTATGGAAAGATATCATACGATTGTCTATCGTAGAGTAGGCTGTTCATAAAAGGATGATGTAGTACAGTGTTGCCCATATATACAGGATAGAGTAGTAGTACAGTGATGTGTCCTTATACAGGATAATAGATATGTACAGTGATGTTCCTATAAAAAAGTATTCAGGATTCCATTAACTGATAAGTAGTAGTACTGTGAGTGTCCATATATACAGGATAAGAGTATTAGTACAGTGATGTGTCCATATATACAGGATAAGAGTATTAGTACAGTGATGTGTCCATAATCTACAGGATAAGAGTAGTAGTACTGTGATGTGTCCATATATACGATTAGAGTAGAGTACGGATGTGTGCCCATATAAAGGATAAGAGTATAGTACTTGTGATTTCCATATATACAGGATAAGAGTAGTAGTACTAGTGATATGTCCATTATACGGATAAGAGTAGTATACTGGATGTGCCCATTATATACATGATAGAGTATATTACTGTGCTGTTGCCTCATAGATACCGGATAAGGTAATAGTTACAGTGATTGTCTTCCATATATACAAGTATAGCTAGTTAAGTAGCAGATGTGTTGCCATATATACATGGATAAGAGTATAGTACCAGTGATGTGTTCCATATATACAGGATAAAGACTATGGGTATCTAAGAGTAGTATACAGTGATGTGTCGATATATACAGGATAAGAGTAGTAGCTGGGATCATAAGGAAGAGTAGTGTCTGTGCTGTGCCATAATACAGGATAAGATAGTAGTACAGTGATTGTCCATATATACCATGATGAGTAGTGTACAGTAATATGTCCATATATACAGGATAGAGTAGTAGTACTGTGATGTGTCCATCATAAGATAAGAGGTAATAGTACATGTGCTGTCCGGCCTATATCATGAGATATAGTAGTAGCTGTTTGTCCCATATATCAGGACGAACTAATTAGTACAGTGATTGTCCCATTATCAGGATAAGATAGTTAGTACTGATGATTGTCCTTATACAGATAAGGAGTAGTAGTACTGTATTTTCCATATATACAGATATAGTAGTAGTACTGTGACGTGTACCATTCTTACAGGATAAGAGTAGTAGTACCAGTGATGTGTCCATATATACAGGATAAGAGTATAGGTGGCTCTAGTACAGTAAAATATAGTCGCATATCCAATACCGGAAGAGTATAGTAAACTGTGATGTTGTCCCTATATACAGGATAATGAGTAAGTAGTACAGCGTGTGTCCAATATAACATGGTATAAGTACATATGTCCGATCGAATAAGAGTGACGTGATGTTCCATATATACAGGATAAGAGTATATAGTACAGTGATTGTCCATATATACAGGATCATAGTAGTAGTCGGGCCAACTGTAGATATGTGATTGCCATATATACAGGATAGAGATATTAGTACTGGGAGTGTCCATATACACAGATAAGAGTAGTAGTACTATGATGTATCCATATACAGGAAGAGTAGTAGTACGCTATATAATAGTATTTGTCATTTATTTTATACCAGATAAGGATAGTAGTAGCGAGTGAGTTTGGCAGCCCCATATATACAGGATAAGATAGTAGTACAGTGATATTTCCCATATATACAGGATAAGAGTATAGTACTGTGTGTGTCCTATGTACAGGCTAAGGTAGTAGTACTCGTATGGTGTCCATTATATACGATGAAGAGTAGTAGTACTGATGTGTCCGATATATACAGGAATAAAGAGTAGTAGTACAGGAGTGGCCAATACGGATCGAAGTGATAGTGTGTGCCCATAATACAGGATAAGAGTAATAGTACAGTGATGTGTCCATATATACAGGATAAGGTAATAGTAAGTGATTCCCTTATAGTATAATGTATCGCTGTTCCATATATACAGGATAAGGAGTATTAGTACAGTGATGTGTTCATTATACAGGATAAGTAGTAGTAGACTGTGCGGTGGTCCATATAACAGGATAAGAGTAGTATTACTTGGCTGTGTGCCCATAATACGGATTAAGAGTAGTAGGTACCGCATTGAATACCAACATAATAAGAGTTGATTATTTTTAGATGAAGGATAGCGGTATAGTTCAGTGCATTACGAACTATGAGAGTCGCATATATACAGATATAGAGTAGTATACATTTATGTGTCCATATATACAGATAGAGTAGTAGTACTTATGTGTTCTATTACGATAGTAGTTGTGTACATAGTCCCATATACAGGATAAAGTATTAGTCGTAACTAGTGATGTGTCCATATATACAGGAAAGAGGTAATGTACAGTGATGTGTTCCATATATACAGGATAAGAGTAAGTAGTACAGCGATGTGCTCATATATACATGATAAGAGTAGAGTTACTGTGTTGTCCATAATATACACGGATAAGAGTAATAGTACATGTATGTGTCCATTATACATGATAAATAAGTAGTATACAGCTGATGTTGCCCTATATAGCTGGATAAGATAGTTCAGTACATTGATTGTCCCATAATATCAGGATAAGAGATAGTACAGTGATGTGTCCGTACGGTGATTGTGTACAGCTGTTCCATATATACAGGATAAGAGTAGTAGTACTGTGTGTGCTCCATATATAACGGATAAAATTATAGTACAGTGATGTGTCCCATATATACAGGATAAGAGTAATTAACATGATGTTGTCCATAATATACGATATAGAGTAGTATAACTGAGGTGTCCATTATACAGGATAGAGAGTAGTACGTGATGTCTTGCCATATATACAGATAAGGTAGTAGTTACATAGATGCTCCATATATACACAGATGCAATAGTAGTACAAGTGAATGTGTCCATCATCTACAGGATAAGAGTGTAAAAAAGTTTTACTGTATGTGGTCCATATATAGGCATGAGTATAGAGTGGTGCCTATTCGATGAGTCGTACGTGCTTGCCATATAACAGGATAAGACTATTAGTACGAGTGATGTGTCCTCTAATATACAGAAGAGTAGTAGTACTGTGAATGTGTCCATAATACACAGGAATGGGTATATACTGTGAATGTGCCATATATACAGGACCTAAGAGTAATATACAGTTTATGTGTCCGTATATATCCAGATAAGAGTAGAGTAAAGTGATGTGTCCATATCTCCAGGATAAGAGTAGTAGTACGATGTTATGCCCATATACCGGATCATAAGTATAGTACGTGATGTGTCCCATACTATACAGGATACAGTAGTATAGTACGTGATGTGTCACTATATATACGGATGGAGATTAGTACAGCGATGTTGCCATATAACAGGATAAGAGATAGTACTGTGATGTGTGCCGTATATACAGGATAATAGTAGTAGTACAGTGCATGTGTCCCATATACCGTGAGTATTACAGTAGTGTTAGATAAGTAAGAGTCTAGTGATGTGTCCATATCGTAGAGTTTTACAATTGGGTCACATACAGAAGAGTAGTAGTAACAGGCATTGTCCATATATACAGATAAGTAGTAAGTACTTGTGATGTGTCCATAATCAGATAAATAGAGTACTGCAGTTCCATATCACCGATAGTATTGCATGTCCCATATAACAGGTAAGTAGTAAGGTCTCAGATAAGTAGTTAATTTACCATGGTAGATTCGGTGTAGTTTTCACCCATATATACAGGTAGACTATTAGTAATCAGTGATGTCATAACAGGATGATCTCATATTATATCGTATAGGAGTAGTAAGTAACTGTGATGTTTGTCCATATTACAGGAATCGGAGTTAGTAGTACTGTGCATGTTCTAAGTACAGGATAAGGTATAGTACAGTGTTTGTCCATCATCGGATAAGATTCGAGTAGTAGTACAGTGATGTGGTCCATAATACAGGATAAGAGTAGTATGTACAGTGTTGTGCCCCATATAACAGGATAAAGATTAGTAGTACACGATGTGATATACGATAGTCCATGATATACAGATAAGATATTAGTACCGCGATGGTCCATATATACATGGATAGAGTATATTAGTCATTGATGTGTCCCATATATATAAGATACAGTGATGTTCTATAACGGATAGTAAGTACATGATGTGTCCAATATACAGGATAAGAGTATTAGTACTGTGATGTGTCATATATACGGATCAAGAGTATAGTACAGTGATGCTGTTCCACATATACAGGATAGAGTAGTATAACATTGTCCATATATCCAGGATAGAGTATAGTACATGGAATATGTCCATATAACAGGATAAGAATAGTAGTCTGGGATGTGTCCAATATCTACATGATAAGAGTAATATTACTGGTGCTGGGGGTCCCAGTAAGGGTATAGGTCCATATGAAAGATGTAATTAGTACCTGGGTAGTAGCGGTGTGGCCCCATATACAGGATAAGACTAATTAGTTCCATGTGTGTCCATATATACAGGATAAGAGTATAAGTTACTGTGATGGTGTCCAATCTACCGAGATAGGAGTATAGTACTGTGTATGTCGCCATATATACAGGATAAGAGTAGTAGTACTGTTGATGTGTCCCATATATACAGGATAAGAGTATTAGTCAAGTGATGTGTCCATAATACAGGATAATAGTGTAGAACAGTTGATGTGCCCATATATACAGGATAGAGATACTGGTTTAAAAGGATACAGAGTAATCCAGTGATAGTGTCCAATCAGTAAAGAATAGATGTTCAGTACGATACGAGTGTAGTAAGCGATTGTCCCCTAATAGCAGGATAAGAGTATAGTACAGTGATGGTCCTATATCTACAGGAGAGAGTAGTACGTAGTCAACGGTAGGTAGAGTGTGTTCCATATATACAGGATAAGAGTAGTAGTACGTGATGTCATTTCGATAGATATATACAGTATTCCCATATATCAGGATAAGAGTAGTAGTAACTGTAAGCTGTGCCCATATATACAGATACGAGATATACGATGGCATAATGTACAAGTGTGAGGAGGGATGGCCGCATATACAGGATAAGAGTAGTAGTACAGTGATGTGTCCATATATACAGGATAAGAGTAGTAGTACAGTGATGTGCCCATATATACAGGAGAAGTATATAACTGTGCTTGGCCATATTACTAGGATAAGAGTTATACAGTGCATGTGCCCATATATACCGGATCAGACTAGTTAGTACAGGCATGTGGTCCCATATATACAGGATAAGATTTAGTACTGTAGTGTGTCCATATATACAGTATAGGAGTATTAGTACTAGTGATGTGTCCATATATACAGGAAGAGTAGTAGTACTGTGAGTTCATTAACGGTTACGTGATCATATTACAGGATAAGAGTATTAGGTACGTGAGCGTGCCCATAAGTACATGATAAGAGTAGTATACAGTATGTGTCCATATATCACGGATACGAGTAGATAGTACAGTATGTTGTCCATATATACAGGATAAGTGATAAGTGATGTGTCATCACTGATTATAAACGAGCATATATACAGATAACAGTACTAGTACAGTGATGCTGTGCATATATACTGGATTAAGAGTACTAGTGACTGTGTGTGCCATATATACAGGATAGAGCTATAGATACAGTGATGTTCCATAGATACAGGATAAGACGTATGTACATGTGAAAATGTGCCCATATATACATGATAGAGTAGTTAGTACAGCTGACTGTGTCCAATATCCAGGATAAAGAGTCGTGATGTTCAACAGTTCAGTATGTGTCCACTATATACAGGATAAAGTAGTAGTACAAGTGAATGGTGCCATATAACAGAGGATAATGATAGTATACAGTGTTGTGTCCATATATACAAGGATATAAGAGTAGATATACAGTTGATGTGCCCATAAATAACCGTAGGAGTAGAAGAGTCCATTATAGGGCAATGTACAGTGTGTCAATATACAGAAAGAGATAGTAACAGTGGATGTGTCCACTATCTACAGGATAAAGAGTGTAGCATGTCCAATTGGATGAGTCCATTATACTGATCCGTATCGGATAGATATGTAGTACAGTGATGTGTCCATATCTACAGGATAGAGTAGCTAGTACGTGATTGGCCCCATATATACAGGATAAGATTAGTGTACGAGCGATGTTCCATATATACAGGATCATAGGTATAGTACAGTGATGTGTGCTCCTATATCAGATAAGATAGTAGTACAAATATGTCCATATAACAGGAATAAGAGTAATATACGGGATGTGTCCATATATACAGGATAAAGTACAAGTATTATAAACAGTAAATTCGTGATTGCCCATACATAGATTAATTACCTAGTGCATTATAACGGATATAGTACTGTGATGTTGCCAATAAACAGATAAGAATTAGTACAGTGATGTGTCCATATATACAGGAAATAAGTGTAGTTAGTACTGTGAATGTGTCCATATTACAGATAGGAGTAGTAGTACTGGTGATGTGTCCATATGATACAGATAAAGTAGTGGTACCTGTAGCTGTGCCATATATACAGGATAAGAGTAGTAGTACAGTGATGTGTCCATATATACAGGAGATATTATTAGTACATGTAAAGTCCGATATATCAGGAAAGAGTAGTAGTACGTGATGTTCCAGTAATACAGGATAAGCAAGGTAATATACAGTGATGCTGTGGCCATATATACCTGATAAATTAGTAACAGTACGTCTGGTCCACTATATACAGGAAAGACTATAGAACTTGATGTGTCCATATAACGATAATGTAGTAGTACTGTGAGTTCACTATATACAGGATAATTTAGTATACTGTATGGCATATACCAGGTAGATAGGTGTACGTGAGCCATATATACAGGAATAGAGTAGTAGTACAGTGATGTGTCCAATATATACAGATAAAGGTATAGTACAGTGATGTGTCCCATATATACCGAGATAAAGTAGATGTACACGTATTGTGCCCATATATACAGGAAGTAGAGTATAGTACACGGGATTGTCCCATATATACAGGATAAGAGTAGTAGTACAGCGATGTGTCCATATATACAGGATAAGATTAAGTATGTACGTGATGTGCCATATATACAGGATAAAGAGTGTATCAGTGATTGTCCCATATAATACAGATAAGAGTAATAGTACGATATGGTCCAATATAACAGGATAAATGTAGTAGTACAGTGATGTGTCCATATACTAAGGATAGAAGTCTAGTCTAGTGCAGTGTCCCATATATACAGTAGTAAAGTAAGTAGGTCCTAGTCCAGGATAGGATCGGGATGTGTCAGATATATACGATAGAGTAGTATAACCTGTGATGTGCCATATTACATGATTAAGAAGTAGATAACTGGCTGTGCCTATATACAGGATAAGAGTAAAGTATAGCTGGGCATGTGTCCCATATATCACGGATAAGATTAGTATAAGAATGGTCTCATATAGACAGATAAAGTAGTAGTATTTTATCCATGCGTACGATAGCTAGTACGGCCAAATACGATAAGATAATATACAGTCATGTGCCATATATAGATATTATAATAGTTACTGTGCTGTGCTCCATATATACAGTATACGACGAGTAGTATTCATGTATGTTCCATATATACAGGATACAGTAGTAGTACTGTGATGTGTCCATATTACAGGAATAGAGTATGTAACAGTGAGTGTTCCATCTATACAGGAAAGTAGTACTGTAGTCCATCATAGTGTAGTCAGTTTGTTCCATATACAGGATAATATAGTAACAGTGATGTGTCCATATATACAGGATAAAGTATATACAGTATGTGTCCATTATACTGGATAAGAGTAGTAGTACAGCGTGCATATTCGATAGATAGTCTAGTCATAGATACAGGTCAGAGTATAGTACAGCGTGATTGTCCATATACGGAGACAGAGTAGTAGACCATGTGCCCGTGCATATATCAGGATAGAGAGTAAGTACAAAGTTTGTTCCATATATACAGGATAAGAGTAGTCGTACAGTAATATGTCCATATACATATCAGGAAAGTAGTGTACGTGATGTGTCCTATATCACGGATAAGGTAGAGTAGTACAGTGATGTGTCCATATATACAGGATAGAGTATGTAGTTAAGCGGAATGTGTCCCATATATACAGAAGGTAAGTAGTACTGTGATCTGTGCCATTATACAGGATAAAGAGTATAGTACTGGTCTGTCCCATATACACAGATACGAGTAGTATTACTGGCAGTGCCATATCAACAGATAAGACTATATGGTCGCTCTAATGCCGAATAAAAGTAGTTGTATTTATTTATTACCATGAGGGTATATAGCGGAGTATAAGTTTGCAGTGGCCATATATAAATGATAGACTGATTAGTACAGTGATGTGCATATAGACAGCTAAGAGTGTAGTACTGTGATGTGTCACATATACAGATAGGAGTAGTAGTACGGTGATGGTGGTCCATATATACGGGATACAGTAGTATTACTGTGATGTTGTCCATATATACAGATAAGATGTATACAGTGATGTGTCCATATATACAGGATAAGAGTTAGTACAGTGATGGCCCGTATATACATGATAAAAGTAATAGTACAGTGATTGTCCATATATACAATGATAAGATAATGGACATATGTGTCCATATATACAGATAAGAGTAGTAAGCCAGCGATGTGGTCCATATATACAGGCTGAAGGAGTATAGTACATGATGTGTCTATATACAGGAAAGGACTAGTACTGTGATGTTCCATATAACGGATAAGAGTAGTAGTCACTGTGCTGTGCCCATAATACACAGGATAAAGTAGTAGTACAGTGTGTGTCATCTATACAGGATACGAGTAGTAGTACGTATATGTCCTAAATCAGAAGGAAGATCAGAGTAGTAGTACTGTGATGTGTCCATCTTATAAGATAAGATTAGTAGTACAGTACTATTCCATATATACAGATAAGAGATAGTACGTGTGAGTTGTCCATATATACAGGATAAGAGTAATAGTACTGTGCTGTGCCCATTATACTGGATAAGAGTAATAGTATGTGTGCGTGCCCAATATACAGGATAAGAGTAAAGTACTGGCTTGTGCCCATATATACGGGATAAGACTACTATAGCGTGATGTGTCCATATCTACCGGATAGGAGTAGTACTGTGGATGTGTCCATATATGCTGGTGGAGTAGTAGTACTGTGATGTGTCCATAATACAGGATGGAGAAGTGTACTGTGATGTGTCCATATATACCGGGATAAATTAGTAGTAGCAGGATTTCCCATATTACAGGCATAAATTATGACTAGTTGTCAAGAACCTGTCCAGCATCCCTCGCCCTGGGATGTCCTTGTGGGCTTGGCACTATCGGCAGCAGATAAACTTACCTACTAGGGAAACCCACTATGAGGAACCTACTAGCAGACTCTGAAACCGCTACCCCCCCCAAGGGGAGAGGGAAAACCCACAACGTTGTACAGCGCTGGATGGTGAGTCAGGGGGAACAGCAGATCAACCAGAGGACAAGGCAGAGTGACTGACAGCCACAGATAATGACAGACAGGCGCAGTCAGACAGAACCAGGTTAAATCCAAGATGGCGGTGAGGCACAGAATCGAATGCCAAGAGAATGGTCAAATAAACGTAGCAGAGGTCTGAGGCACAGAATAGAAAAACAATACATAACAATAAATTCTGACAGAAACTAAGAGGACTACAATAACCAGCAACATCCAATCAAAACCTGAGGAACAAACATACCGAGCTCAACCAAGGGAACTGACTCGGAAAGGCAGCTGTCAACCAATAAACTAATAATAGTAATTCCTTTATTTATATAGCGCACACAGATTATGTAGCGCTGCACAGAGCTCGCCAAATCGGTCCCACTCCCAGACAAACAGTCCTGGCTGAGACTACAACACAGAAACCTCAAGCCTGATCCCTCTCAGAACACTGCAGGAGCAAATTCAACAAGTCCTGACATTAGTACTGTGCAAAGCCAATACATTGATGATACTGTGCACTTACCATTGATGCAGGATAAGAGTAGTAGTTCTGTGTATAGTCCATATATGCAGGATAGGAGGTGTAGTACTGTGCAGTGCCTTTATATGCAGGATAAGTAGATAATACTGTGTATAGTCCATATATGCAGGATAGGAGGCATAGTACTGTGCAGTGCCTTTATATGCAGGGTAAGAGCAGTAATACTGGTGTATAGCCCATATATGCAGGATAGGAGGCGTAGTAATCTGTGCAGTGCCTTATATGCAGATAAGAGCAGTAAACGGTGTATAGTCCATATATCCGAGGGAGGCGTAGTACTGTGCAGTCCTTTTATGATCAGGATAAGAGCAGTAAACTGTGTATAGTCCATATATCCAGGAAAGGAGGCGTAGTACTGTGCAGTGCCTTTATATGCAGGATAAGAGCAGTAATACTGTGTATATCCATATATCCAGGAAAGGAGGCGTAGTACTGTGCAGTGCCTTTATATGCAGGATAAGAGCAGTAATACTGTGTATAGTCCATATATCCAGGAAAGCAGACATTACTGTGCAGTGCCTTTATATGCAGGATAAGAGCAGTAATACTGTGTATATCCAATATGCCGGATAGGAAGGCATGACTGTGCAGTTGCCTTTATATGCAGATAGAGCAGTAATACTGTGTATAGCCCATATATGCAGGATAGGAGGTGTAGTACTGTGCAGTGCCTTTATATGCAGGATAAGAGCAGTAATACTGTGTACAGTCCATATATGCAGGATAGGAGGCGTAGTACTGTGCAGTGCCTTTATATGCAGGATAAGAGCAGTAATACTATGTATAGTCCATATATGCAGGATAGGAGTGTATACTGTGCAGTGCTTTATAATGCAGGATAAGTAGCAGTAATATTAAGTTGATATAATCTTATTTCATATACGCCATCATATTTCATCGCATTTTACAAATCATAATCAACATATACAAATAAAATAAGATATTACAAAGTACATATATATAGAACAATATAAGTGAGGGCCCTGACCGCAAAAGCTTACACTCTATGATAATGAAGGGGGTGACACAAGAGCTTACAGTCTATGAGGATGAGGAGGGGGGGGGGACACAAGAGCTACATCTAGAGGAGAGGGGGTGACACAAGAGCTTACATCTGAGGTGAGGGGGGACACAAGACTTAAGTCGATGAGGATAAGGGTGCACAGAGCGACTCTATGAGATGAGGGGTGCAGACCAAGAGCTTACAGTCTATAAGGATGAGGGGACCAGAGTTTACAGTCTATGAGATGAGGGGTGACACAAGAGCTTACGTCTATACGATGAGGTTGCGCAGAGCTACAGTCTATGATGAGGGGGTGACCAGATTTTACAGTCTTGAGGATAGGGGACACAAGAGCTTACGTCTATGAGGATGAGGGGTTACACCACGCTTCCAGTCTATGAGGATAGGAGGACACGAGTTTACAGTCTATGAGGATGAGGGGTGAGACACACAGAGCTTACAGTCTATGAGGATGAGGGGGTGACACAAGAGCTTACAGTCTATGAGGATGAGGGGAACAGAGCTTACATCTATGAGATGAAGAGGGCGGACACAAGAGCTACAGTCTGAGATGAGGGTAGTGGGGGACACAAGAGTTCGTCTATAGGGGGGGTGACACAAGAGCTTACAGTCTATTAGGATGAGGGGGTGACACAAGAGCTATAGTCTATGAGGATGAGGAGGTGACACAAGAGGCTTACAGTCTATATGAGGATGAGGGTGACACAAGAGCTTACATCTATGAGGATGAGGGTACACAGGAGTACAGTCCATGAGGATGAGGGGGTGACACAAGAGCTTAATCTAGTGAGGAGGATGGACCAGAAGCTTTACAGCTATGAGGCATAGGGGGTGACACAAGAGATTACAGTCATGAGGAATGAGGGGGTGAACACAAAGCTTACAGTCTATGAGGATTGACGGGTGACCCAAGAGAGCTTTACAGTCTATGAGGATGAGGGGGTGACACCAAAAGACGTACGTCTATGAAGTATGAGTGGTTGACACACGAGCTTACTCTATGAGGATGAGGGGTGACAC
Source organism: Engystomops pustulosus (assembly GCA_019512145.1). Taxonomy (NCBI): domain Eukaryota; kingdom Metazoa; phylum Chordata; class Amphibia; order Anura; family Leptodactylidae; genus Engystomops; species Engystomops pustulosus. Next base: position 18,674,739 of record CM033647.1, read on the forward strand.
AAGCTTACAGTCTATAGGAATAGGGGTGCACACAGAGCGTACAGTCTATGAGGATGAGGGGTGACACACAGAGCTTTTACGTCTATAGGATGAGGAGGTACACAAGTAGCTTACATCTATGACAGTGGTGGGCGAACCTATGCACTGTGGCCAGAGGCGGCACTCCACCCTTCTGGGGCACACGGGCCACCACCCCAACAGACGCTTCTCTGGCCCCACAATTCTCGAGTACGGAGGAACACTGGAAAGAAGCTAAAAAGATGCAAATTATCACCTCTTTCCTCAGGAGGCCCATTATGATTGAACGTTGTTGAGAACAGGGAGCAATAAGTTACTGCTTTAATTTTTGGTTGGCACCTTGCAATAAAAAAGGGGGTTTTGGGTTGCAGTTTGGGCACTCGGCCGCTTCAAGGTTCGCCATCACTGGTCTATGAGGATGAGGGGGTGACACAAGAGCTTACAGTCTATGAGGATGAGGGGGTGACACAAGAGCTTACAGGCTATGAGTATGAGGGCGTGACACAAGAGCTTACAGTCTATGAGGATGAGGGGGTGACACAAGAGCTTACAGTCCATGAGGATGAGTGGTTGACACAAGAGCTTACAGTCTATGAGGATGAGGGGGTGACACAAGAGCTTACAGTCTATGAGGACAGCATATAACTTGTTTGTGCTGCAGACTGCTCAGTTCTTGGCCCCTACTTTGGTGCTCCTGTACAACTGCTTTATATGTAGGATAAGAGTAGTAATACCCAGCATAGTCCATATATCCAGGAATAGGAGCCCTAGTACTGATCAGTACCTTATATGTAGGATATGGGTAGTAATTCTGTGTAAAGTCTATTTCTGCAGGATATGGGTTGTAGTTTTCAGTAGTGTAATTATAGAATGTGATACCCAAACCTTCCAACTATCTCATTTATTTTATAGCAATGCCCACAAAATTATCTGTGACTAACATGGACAGGGCCTGCAAAATTATTTTCTAGTTTTGTAGTGTTCCCAGATACATGGCTGTACCCATCACCTTGCAAAGTGATGTACCAATGAGTAGTAGGGATTCCATGGAATAAAAAATGGTTTAGGATTCCCCTATGGAAATAGCTGTATACTGTATGCCCTCCAATAGCCTCTAAATCTGGATTTAGTCAATGCTCTGGCCTAAGCGTAGATATAAGTATGTGTATTTGGATAAAAACAATAAGCTTTATTAATGTATTGTAAAAAAAATATGTGTTTTTTTCTACACTTTTTGTTTTGGAAATATCACTTAATGGTGAGTGAGATAAAAAAACAGCAGAGATCTAGGCAGTGCAGTGCATGACATGCACACTAGATGGCGCTCTTGTGTAAGGAAAGCGCTGTCCACAGTGACAGCTCTACAGCACAGGGGGACATAAAGAATTGATGGCGCAGAGCGGTGGTTTCCATTTTGGTGATCATACTGCAAAGAAATGCACTAAAAAGCAAATAATAAAATCACTAAGAATCAGTTATGTTCCTTTATTTTCTGTTATTTTGTATGAAATAGATTTGTCATGTTCAAAGGAAATCTACCATCAAAATCCAGCACTCATAGATCCAGGCACCGTGACTGTGATAATCTTCTTATATTTGTTATCCATGGCCTCATTCCTTTTAAAATAAACTTTTTAAATTATGCTAATGAGGCATAAGGGCTCCTGTGGGTGTTACCAGAACCCCTCTGTGCTGTAGCTTCACAGACAGGATCACTTTCCCCACCCGCTGTGTGAAATTACAGCAGGCAGAGGGTAGGGGAGTGCTCCTCACACTGTAACAGCTTGTGAAGCTACAGCACAGAGAGGCTCTGGTAGCAACCCCAGGAATCCTTCTGGCTCATTAACATAATCTTCCAGGTTGATTTTAGAAGGAAGGAGGCCATGGATAACAAATATAGAAGATTATCACAGTCACAGTGCCTGGATCTATGAGTAATGTCCCTGGTTTATCATGATGGATTTTAATTTTCTTTAAGATTTTCAACAAGGAATAAATGAGATTTTTTTTAACTACGGGTGGTCCACTACTTGAGAACACCTGACTTACAGACGACCCCTAGTTACAAACGGACCTCTGGATGTTGGTAATTTACTGTACTTTAACCTTAGGCTACAATAATCAGCTATAACAGTTATCACAGGCGTCTGTAACTAAACTTTAGTGTTAATCCCGGTTGTTATGAAAACCCCAAATTTTAAAAATGTGAAAAATTTTGTCTGGGATTACAATTATAAAATATACAGTTCTGACTTACATACGAATTCAACTTAAACACAAACCTACAGAACCGATCTTGTAAGTAACCCGGGGACTGGCTGTATTTGTACATTGATAGAAGGTGGGACAATAGTTGTCATATGGAGCTGGCGAGCGATGTCTTAGAGTCAATGGAGATAAAATAAAAACTTGCCGTGACAAGTAAACATCACAGTTGTGTGTTTTTGTAAATGTGCACGTGATCAGTATGTGTGTAATATGTATATGTGTACTTGTACATGTACTTGTGTATAGGTAAGGGTACAAGCTGTGCTTGTGTGTATGCATATGCTGTGGACAGTATTTAGGTATATATTTATACATGTGTGTATTTATCTGTGCAGAATGTGCTTGTGTGTATATTTATGTATGAGCACAAATTGTGCATATGGTTAAATGTGCATGTATGTGTACAGAGTTTGCATGTGTGTATACATAATGTGTGTGTATTTATATGAGTATTCATGTGTACAGAATGTATGTGTACAGATGCGTGATGTGTGTATATGTGCACAAAATGTGCATGTGTGTATATGTGTATGTATACAGAATGTAAGTGTATATATGTATGAATGTAGGAATGTTTATGTGTGAGTACAGAATGTACATGTGTGTATATGTGAATGTAAGGGTACAGAATGTATTAGTGTTTACACCTGTGTATGTGCATATGCATGTGTACAGAAAGTACATGTGTGTATGTGCATATGTGTAAATATGTGTACAGAATGTCTGTGTGTATGTTCATACGTGTAACAAATGTATGTGTTTGTATATGTGTATGTATGTTTACAGAATGTATGTGTTCATATGTGTATGTTAATGTGTGTGTGTTTGTATGCATGCTGAAAAACATGTATATATGTAAATGTATGGCTACAGAATACATGTGTGTATATGTGTATATGCATGTGTGTATGTATGTGTACAGAATGTACATGTGGGTATATGCAATGCATGGGAACAGAATGTAGGTGTGTATGTGTACAGAAGTTACATGTGTGTCTGTATATTTACAGAATTAAAATGTTTGTGTATATATGTGTACAGAATGTTTGTGTATGTATATGTGCATGTATGGGTACAGACTGTAGGTGTTTGTCTATGTGTATGTATGTATACAAAATGCATATGTGTGTATATGTGTTTCAATATGTCCATGTGAGTATGTATGTATCCAGAATGGACGTGTGTATATGCATGTATGTGTACACAATGTACCTGTGTGTATGTTTATGAATGGGTACAGAATGTACGTGTGTGTAAATGTGTATGTGAGTATGTATGTTTACAGAACAAATGTGTGTATATTTGCATGTATGCGTACAGACTGCAGATGCATGTACACTCACCAGCCACTTTATTAGGTACACCTGTCTAACTGCTCGTTAACACTTAATTTCTAATCAGCCAATCACATGGCGGCAACTCAGTGCATTTAGGCATGTAGACATGGTCAAGACAATCTCCTGCAGTTCAAACCGAGCATCAGTATGGGGAAGAAAGGTGATTTGAGTGCCTTTGAACGTGGCATGGTTGTTGGTGCCAGAAGGGCTGGTCTGAGTATTTCAGAAACTGCTGATCTACTAGGATTTTCACGCACAATCATCTCTAGGGTTTACAGAGAATGGTCTGAAAAAGAAAAAACATCCAGTGAGCGGCAGTTCTGTGGGCGGAAATGCCTTGTTGATGCCAGAGGTCAGAGGAGAATGGGCAGACTGGTTCGAGCTGATAGAAAGGCAACAGTGACTCAAATCGCCACCCGTTACAACCAAGGTAGGCAGAAGAGCATCTCTGAACGCACAGTACGTCAAACTTTAAGGCAGATGGGCTACAGCAGCAGAAGACCACACCGGGTGCCACTTCTTTCAGCTAAGAACAGGAAACTGAGGCTACAATTTGCACAAGCTCATCGAAATTGGACAGTAGAAGATTGCGAAAACGTTGCCTGGTCTGATAAGTCTCGATTTCGGCTGCGACATTCGGATGGTAGGGTCAGAATTTGGCGTCAACAACATGAAAGCATGGATCCATCCTGGTGGTGGTGGTGTCATGGTGTGGGGAATATTTTCTTGGCACTCTTTGGGCCCCTTGGTACCAATTGAGCATCGTTGCAACGCCACAGTCTACCTGAGTATTGTTGCTGACCATGTCCATCCCTTTATGACCACAATGTACCCAACATCTGATGGCTACTTTCAGCAGGATAATGCGCCATGTCATAAAGCTGGAATCATCTCAGACTGGTTTCTTGAACATGACAATGAGGTCACTGTACTCAAATGGCCTCCACAGTCACCAGATCTCAATCCAATAGAGCATCTTTGGGATGTGGTGGAACGGGAGATTCGCATCATGGATGTGCAGCCGACAAATCTGCGGCAACTGTGTGATGCCATCATGTCACTATGGAGCAAAATCTCTGAGGAGCTTCCAGCACCTTGTTGAATCTATGCCACGAAGAATTGAGGCAGTTCTGAAGGCAAAAGGGGGTCCAACCCGTTACTAGCATGGTGTACCTAATAAAGTGGCCGGTGAGTGTATGCTGTGTATATATTGTGTAATTATAACTCACATATGGATGGAGGGTGCAGGTAAGTTGTTTAATTTCACTTCTTTTTTTTTTAAACAAAAAGTTTCATTTGAGCAGCTTTCTGTATGACTACGACATCTAAGTTACATAACTGAGAGAAATACCCCCACAACTTTTATTTACTGCTTTATAAACCAAAATAATTCAACCAAATTCCCAGTAATTAGAAGCAGAAGTATACAGTATGATTACACCGCTGGATGTATTACAGAAAAATACTGCACCATATAACAGCCTGAAGCAACAATTGCCAGAGGATGAGTCACCACTGGATTGAGTCACTGTTAGTCAGCAAAGGTTTATGCAGATGCTATCTACGTCTTGCTTGTTGTGATGCACGTAGAGGTGGGAGATCCAAACTGGTGGGGAATATTCAACTATATAATTAAACTTAGAAAAAATTGAAGATTAGAGAACATCTGTTCATAGCAAAAGTAGGATATCTGACTACACGTCCATCTCAGGATTATGGCGTCTTGCTGGTTTACTTGATAACCAACTATAACCCAAACACAAAGGAAACTTTTCAGCCGTGCAACAAAATATGGCAAAATATGGCAAAATATAAACATGGTCGTGTAGACCCATTAGAGTTCTAAAGAGATACTTCACTGGGCCCCTGATAAAACAATTAAAAGCCCAAAAGACAACAACCCTACTGTCAAGACTCGGGGTCAGTGGACCCCCTGGAGCACCGCAGGAGGTGGTACTAGCCGACACCTGGGACCAGAATCAAAGTGGCACCTGGTCTTCACCAGAGCCCGCCGCAGGGTGGGATGGACTTGCTGCGGCGGGGTGCTAACAGGTCGTTCTACGGCTGCAACTAGCCCGTGGTGGGAGCCAAGGTCAAAGTACAGAATCACAGTCCAGGCTCAAGGTCAGGCACAGGCAGTAAGTCAGGGCAGGCGGCAGAGATGCAGAGGTCAGATGGCAGGTCCAAGGTCCCAACAGGGGATCAACGAGGAATGGGACCAATCACAAGGAATAGGGAATAACACAGGGACAGGAAACTTTTTCTAATCGTTAATGTGCTCAGAGATCTGGCGGGGAATGATGGAAGCCACCGGTCTTTATGGGAAACCAGGAAGTGCCAGCGCCAATCAGAGGTGCGCTGGCCCTTTAAATCTTCGAGTGCCGGCGCCCACGTGCCCTAGGAAGTGGGGACATGCACACGGCCTAATCAGGAGCAGGAGCGTGGAGAGGTGAGAGCGGGCCAGGGGACTGGGCGGCGCTGCCACGGAGAGGGCCACGGGGATGCCTACCATCCGAGGCATGGATCACAGGGACACCCATGGTACCTAGTTAAAAATGCATTGAAAAGGGAAGGAGCACATGTTCTTCAAATTTCGTCAAAGTTCTTGTGTGGGTTTCAAAAATGTTTTCTTGTGTGAGACTTGGATGTATTTTTGTTTGAGTAGATGAAGTATCCGAGGCAGAACATCAGGCTGAGTGAGTGGATGTGTGAGATATCATTACGTCTTGTGTTCTGAAGTAGGGTTTGCTGCATAAAGGCTCTCACCCAACAGTGGTCTCTAGACAGACTCAGACTTCCCCACCGATGGCCCAGTGAATCCACCGTTGAGGCCAAAAACGTTGCACTCAAGTGCTATTTCTGGAGCTGATATGCAGATGACATTGACATGGCCAAAAAGACTTCTCCTACACGTGTCCCCTTTGGACCCATGATGTGTGGGGGGTGATGACATCATCAAGCACTGCACATCCTATCCTGGTCCGTCCTGATCTCTACCTCTTCTAGGTCTATTTTCTTTTGCTGTGCCTCTACAGATTATTTGTGTGGATAAGAGAGTATTTTCAGACAGGGTATTATAGTATTGGGCAAGTTCTTCGAGATCCGTTTTACAAATAGAAAGCTTATCAAGGCTTACAAAGCCTTCCACATCAAGATCCTCCATGCTGAGCAGTTTTTGAGTAGAGGTAAAGAAGGGTAAGCTCATGATAAAAGGAGGCAGAAAATGGAGATGTGGTCACTTACTATCTTTCTTACTCATCTTTGGAGATGTTACAGGATATCAGAGGCTTAGAAACAGTATGGGGACTGGGGTGTTGCATCCAAAATGTAGGCTAAAGGGGGCATTGACATTTAATTTAATTCTATCTGCCATATACATACATTTCTTTGATTGGATATTGTAAGCAAAATGTATCCATAATTGAATCTAAGAGACTACAAGGCTACAAGCTTGTTGACCTTGGATTCGACCACTACTGCTGCAGTGTTTTGACAAAGAAACAAATCCTTTTTTAATATGAAATTTTCTGTAGTTACTGCATGTTCCACATCTGCCCTGTGGTAATGAACACTGATTCCAGGTGGTCAGGCAATAGTGCATGTCTGACCACCGCTGCCAGATTGTGGGGGTGGTTATATCCAAGGGCACTTACAACACGGCTACATTTATGGCTAATTATCTTCACACAAGAGTGTTTATTTTAATTACATTCAATTGAAGAAATGTTTACATAGGGCAGCTGAATTAAATGAAATGTGATTGTCCAGGTTGAATAGCCCTTTAATTCCACATCCCATAGTTGTGATTGGAGGTGGTCAGTCTGGGCAGGAATCACATGCCTCTTCACATTTTTAGATGGTTGTTTTCATGAGAACGCTGCCTCCTTAAATATCTATATTTAACTAAATATTATTTTAAATTAATTTCTATTCACAAGAAGCTTTCGCTTCTCCATAGCTTGAGACTTGTTATTTTCCTCAAGGCTGATGTGTATTCATTGAATCTCTGCGCGGATAAAAGGTTGGGAGGTAAAGTTATTATTCCTTTCAGAGCTGAGTTGAATTTTAGGTTCAATTCAGTCTACGATATACAAGCGGAGAACTGTTATATGTTATATCTGTCCTCTGCATTGTTATTTACCTCGCCTGCCCTTTACTTACTGCATTCATGGGCTGGACAGTCTATACAAGGTACAATTTCATTTACAGACTTATTATCAGGAGATAAGACTTGCAGTATAATAAGTCATAGGGGCAAATGATTTGTGTGTGTCTGATTTAGTACAGAACCTATAGAAAGTCCTATAGATGTGGTGACACGATCCATTCCATGTCATGTTACAAATTATTGGCTTCCGGAGACTGGAGTACAATATGGTGACATATGGAGAGAATATACAGTGGCACATAACTTGCCTATAGCTATATAGTACGTTTGCTACCACTCAGGATTTGGAGTATTTGTCCGAAAGAGAATGTGCAATGCTCTAAGTCCGGGGTTATCTGCCCAGTACAAAACCACTACGGAAAATGTGCTACCAATGCAGGATGTCAGCACATTGGGCAGGTAAACCCTTTACATAGCTGCTCCTAGTTTTGCTTGTATCCCTATTGTGATGGGAAGGCTGAGCACTAACCCCTATCATCCCGACCATTTGAGGCCATTTCTGTACATGTTCATGTGCATGAGGTCAGGGGTGTAACCAGGAGAGTCTGGGCCACATAGCAGATATGTGCATGGGGCCCCCTTCCCCTTGAAAAAATATATACATATTTGTACACACACATATTTATACAATAGCAAACTTTTATACAAATGTATATACTTAAACACACACACACATAAAGTTCTACTCATACAATCACTTTTATGTACACATACATATATATACTCATATGCACACATTTATGTACTGTACTCATACATACATTAATACATACAGAAGATGCAAACTCCTACGGTATATATACACACAGTGGGGGTCATTTACTAAGGGCCCGAATCACGTTTTTTTTAGTTGCGTTACCCGAATATTTCTGTTTTGCACCGATTTTCCCTGAATTGCCCCAGGATTTTGGCGCACGCGATCGGATTGTGGCGTATTGGCGTCAGCATGCACGCAACAGAAATCGGGGGGCGTGGCCATAAGAAAACCTGCTGTATTCCGAAAAACCACAGTATTTTTTTTAAAAAAGTGTCGCTTGCCACGCGCTTACCTGCACCCAGGGTAGGATGGTGAACTTCAGTGAACTCCGACAGAATTCAGCGCAGCAGCGACACCTAGTGGACATCGGGCGAACTACCTTAGTGCATCCCGCCCGGAACCAAATCCTCCACTGAGAACGCGCCTCTGGATCGCGACAGGCAGGGCCGCATCTGCCATGAGGCTTCTGCCATGAGGCTTCAGGCGGCAGAATGCGGATCCCTGTAAAAGGCGGCGAAATTCGCCGCTCTAGTGTGGGCGATTCGGGCGCCGTTAACGCCCGAATCGGCCACCTGCTAAATAAATCGCGCCTGTGCCTTAAAGAGCCTGTGCCTGGATCGCGACAGGCAGGGCCGCATCTGCCATGAGGCTTCTGCCATTTCTTTAGATTTATCTCTAAGCTTACTCATTTCGTCTCTTATTACCAAAACTTCTGATTGTAGAGAACCGAGTTGTTGACTTAAGTCGCCTATCACCACCTTTGATTCCTCCACTGCCACTTTCGTTTCTTTAACCGCTGCCAAAATCTGTTGTAGTGTTTCTTTCAATTCCCCTGGTAATTCCTCCACCTGCAGGGCCGTAAATCTGGATCCCCCTTACAACCAAGGTAGGCAGAAGAGCATCTCTGAACGCACAGTACGTCGAACTTTGAGGCAGATGGGCTACAGCAGCAGAAGACCACACCCGGTGCCACTCCTTTCAGCTAAGAACAGGAAACTGAGGCTACAATTTGCACAAGCTCATCGAAATTGGACAGTAGAAGATTGGAAAAACGTTGCCTGGTCTGATGAGTCTCGATTTCTGCTGCGACATTCGGATGGTAGGGTCAGAATTTGGCGTCAACAACATGAAAGCATGGATCCATCCTGCCTTGAATCAGCGGTTCAGGCTGGTGGTGGTGGTGTCATGGTGTGGGGAATATTTTCTTGGCACTCTTTGGGCCCCTTGGTACCAATTGAGCATCGTTGCAACGCCACAGCCTACCTGAGTATTGTTGCTGACCATGTCCATCCCTTTATGACCACAATGTACCCTGTAACATCTGATGGCTACTTTCAGCAGGATAATGCGCCATGTCATAAAGCTGGAATCATCTCAGACTGGTTTCTTGAACATGACAATGAGGTCACTGGACTCAAATGGCCTCCACAGTCACCAGATCTCAATCCAATAGAGCATCCTTGGGATGTGGTGGAACAGGAGATTCGCATCATGGATGTGCAGCCGACAAATCTGCGGCAACTGTGTGATGCCATCATGTCAATATGGACCAAAATCTCTGAGGAATGCTTCCAGCACCTTGTTGAATCTATGCCACGAAGAATTGAGGCAGTTCTGAAGGCAAAAGGGGGTCCAACCCGTTACTAGCATGGTGTACCTAATAAAGTGGCCGGTGAGTGTATATGTGTATGTATGTGCACAGTATGTACATGTGTGTATTTATATGTGCCAGGGCGGTTTCTAGGTAATTTGCTTTACAGGGCAAATCTTAAAAAAAATCACCTCCCCACCTCGAGGCCATTAAATACATACAATGTGCCCTAATTTTAGTATAAACAGCCCCCCCCCGCCATTTAAAAATATTAGAGTTTGTATATGAATTATTTTCACACTAAGTTAGCTTAGACATTGCTCCCCTCAAATTAATTCTAACATATACAGTACTCCCATTTAATTAAAATGTACAGTGTCTTTTTTTTTTTTTTTTTACTGGGGGCAGAGTGCAGCTGCTAGCGTCACTCATTTCTTCCACCGGGTGGAGCCTGGGGCCGTTTTCTGCCATGTTTGGTAGAAGAAATGGGTCTTGTATGTCTATAATTATGTATACATAATGTACGTGTGTGTATATGTGTATGTGTGTATGTACTGTATGTGTACAGAATGTATGTGTGTGTATATGTGTATGTGCGTATGTACTGTATCTGTACAGAATGTACACATGTGTGTATATGTGAATGTGTGTATGTGTACAGCTTGTATGTGTGTGTATATGTGCGTGTGTATGTGTACAGCTTGTGCGTGTGTCTGACAATGCAGTCATCAGTTCACAAAGGTGGCAGCACTGAGGACACGACACGAGCCATGTCTTGATACCATATAATAAAAATGATCTCACCCCCACTGCTATAGATCTCATGTCATTATTTTTTAATAAAGACTCTACAGACACATAAATAGCAATGTATCTCGCTATACTGAGCCCCGCTCCATCAGTCGCTCCATTACCATGACAACAGGGGGGGAGACAAACTGCGTCGTTACCTCATCAGCACAGGACAAGAAAGGACTCCAAAAGCAACTTCTTTCTTTTTGTCTATTTGTAAAAAAACTCAAATCTACTTAGTTTCCAGTCCAGTAAAATACAGATCCCACGTCACCTGTGCCCAGTAAGACTTTCATGCTACAGAAATCTAGGGGGCATGCTGTTGGATGATCTAACTAATTTGGACTGAGCGCAGGATTTAACTTTAAAATTGTGTCGCAAGACCAAGCGCTTACATGGACCAGAAAGAAGAAGGTGAACTCCATCGGACCTGAGCGGGGAAGCGACACATGCAGGATATTGGGGCACATTCACATGACCATATGTAGAAGAAGACGAAATCAGTCTGACTATCTATCACCTCACCATACAGTATGAAATACATTGCACCTTAAAGGGGTATTCACACCAGGGCATTCACATTTTATTCAGCCGACATATATCTACAGCACTTTTATTCAATTGCTTGTTATTAAAAAAATGTGTGAAGATAATTTCCCCTAAATTTGGCCATGTGGTACCTTAGAAACAAGATAGCTGTCCTTGGATATGACCTTCGCCTTAGTCTTCCATTTGAAGAAATGTATGTACATGGTGAATTAATTACCATATTTTTTGGACTATAAGACACACTTTTTAGCAAGAAAAAAATCTTGCTAAAAAGTGCCTGCATCTTATAGACCGAAGGTCAGGAGGATCCAGCACTGCCAGACCCTCTGGACCGCTGTAATGGAGATCGGGTGATGCCCTGACATAGAGCTTCACCCGATCTCCCAGAGAGGAGAGCCTCCGCACTGCTCTCCCCTCTCCGCGATGTCCTACAGGTCAAGGTCCTGCAGTGATGTCAGAATCATGTGACTGATCACATGCTTATTAGATCACCACAGGATCTGATACTGGGAGAATGGGGACATGCTGGGCTGGGAAAGGGGAAGAGGAAGGGGAAGAGGGGAAGTATGTGTGTGTGTGTGTGGGGGGGGGGTCTGTATGTATAGCTGAGCTGTGTGTGTAAATGTATGGATGTAGCAGAGCTATGTGTGTATCTGTATGGATGATTCAGAGCTGTGTGTGTAACTGTATGGATGAAGCAGAGCTGTGTGTGTAACTGTATGGATGATGCAGAGCTGTGTGTGCTGTGCTTTAGTACGACCAACATTTTAATTGGTGTAAAATATATTTTTCCTTTTTTTTGGAAGCCTAAATCTGGGGTGCGTCCTATAGTAAGAAGCGTCTTATACCGAAAAATACAGTAAATTAAATGTGAATGCAAAGAGGAGAATACTTCCTAAACTGCAGTCCCATGTCACCTCAGTCCCCACCAGACATGCAGTACCATGTAATGTACACCTCTTCCACCCAGTAAAGTTCACTGTGACTTGGAGAATAAAGTTATAAAATACACTGAATGGCGAATAACTGAAATTAAAAACATCATAAAAATGTATTTTCCCCAATTAAAATAGGCCGGCACCATTCTTGAAGAGAACACTGTCAGAGAAGGCATAATAAATCTTCCTAGAGTATCTTCCGGTGGGGATGACCACAGAGGTCTAGCAGAAGACAGAAGTTATTAGAACCCAGGGCAGGCACCAGCACCAGGCATACTCGGGCAAGTGCTTAATTTTAAATTCCACCACATGAATTCATTGCAAAGGGGCCCACTAAGGTTCTATTGATCAGGGGCCTACTGAACCTGGAGCCGGCCCTGTTAGAACCTCATTTCAAAGTATAGGTGTATGCTAGGCCAAGAAAAAGGTACAGATTTAATTCCGATGGTGTAGAGCAGTGGTCCCCTAGCTCTTTTTCCCCAGAAACTGACAGGGACCGTTGGGTGGGGGGATTGTGTCTAGCCAAAAATGTACATTTGCGCACCCCACCGTTAACAAACTGTGCCCGGAGCTTATATTGTGCGTCCCCACTTATATTGTCCCCTTTTCAGTTTGATTCCCAGATTTCCTGCACCATGCTGTCCCTCTCTCAATGCACCCTTTGCCAGCCAAAGTAAAAAAAAAAAAAATCCAATACTTACCTTCCCCTGCAGCTGCCTTCTCTACTTTCACTTCTCTCTGCTTCACTTCTGCACAATAATGCCCGGCTCTATTGTCGCATATCGCAATGTGATGACATCATCATGCGCGCTGGCAATAGAGCCGTCTATTAACGTGGAAGAGAAGTGAAAGAAGAGAAGGAAGCTGCAGGGGAAGGTGAGTATTGCGGTGGCCTGGCACCAGGTGCTCCACAACCCGGTCTTGGGCCGCGGCCCGGTGGTTGGGAAACAATGGTCTAGAGGATTAGCTTTCAGCTAAATGCATGTTCAGCCAATAGCACTCTGAGGTGCACAGATAAATTCATGCCCATAGGGGGAGATTGATCAGGGCTTGTATGATGGGTTTCGGGTGTATTCCTTGTGAACTACAAGGAATTGTGATTATTTTGCCCTTTTGCCACTTCCACCTCAAGAGGGCTTGGAAGTGCATGAAGGGGGCCGTGTTGGGCATTGGAGTGGGTCGGCACAGGGCGTTCCTGTCCAGTTGCTTTAGACTACTTCTGTCCAGTTGCAGGTTGTAGCTCAACGCTACAGGAAGCCAGGCAGGACGCCAGGCAGGAGTACTGTCCTGTGTGGTGGCGCATGATGTTCCAGCGTATGATGGATACCCCCAATAAATACGGATTTCAGATAAGGATCCAAAAAGACTAAGATTATCCAGTGCCCTGATCGCAGTGACAATGCTTATAACTAAACTGTTGGCAGAACGTGTCACCATGTGATATGCTGTAAAATATACAAAGTATAAATGTACTTGGGTTAAATGAGCCTCCTGCAGCGGGGAGAAATGTGTTAATGTTCCAGCACCGGAGCAGATCACAGGTGTTATACAGCACGGAACGGCTCCCTGTAGTGTTCATCAGACATTATGGTGATTGCAGCCTCAGTTGGAGTAGATCGAGCTGCGAACAGGAAAGAAAATATTTACATTGAAAGCTTTCATAGAGGAGGCGCAGATCTAGGCGCAATGTGCACCTGGGTAGCATCTTCATCTGTCCTGTAAGGTGAAGGTCACTATCAATGGGGTCCATCAGAATATAGATCTTTCAGTGCGATTATTGCTCTTTTACATAAGAGACATAAATAACATGTCACCAGGAAGCCTATGCTATGCTGATTTTAAAAAAGCCTTTGTCTGCATTCTGAATCATTTCAGTACTTTATAAAACTTTATTTCCCATTACTTGGCTCCCTGCCAGCAGAGTTTCTTGCTGCAGCAGCCTGTGTGCCTGTGTCTCAGTCTCCTCTGGCATGCTTCCTCTCCCCCTGATCACCCTCCTCACCTGCCGGCTCAATGCACATGACAGGAAGTGGGGGGGGGGGGTGGAGGGGAGGAGACTGAGACACAGACTGCTGCAGCTGCCTGCGGCTCCATCCACCAGGACTAAAAATACTCTGGTTTATAATACAAAATTTATTCCAGCCCCCTAAACAGTTTCAGACTGTTGTGCTTAGGAGCCACCAGTACAATCCTTCTTGAGGTCCACCACTGTACATCTATGTGAAAATGTTGCCTGTCAATTCCTAAAACTTTTTTGCTAAATGAAAGACTAATTTTTCCTCTACTTTCTGTGTGCAGTGTCTGCTAAGATGAAAACCGCTAATATAAGTGTTATGAGTCATATGTGACCAAAAATGGTGTTATTGCTATTGTATACTTTTGCAATATTTTGGGGTCCCCAGAGATCAAGGGGGCTACACAGTAGTGGGATGTATCTGATTCCTCAAGACCAGTTGTAAAAAGCAAAATTGGATTAGGGAACTGGGGTGCAGTGGGATTTTATCCCACATTCTGTAAACTGTATCTGCCGCTGTAGGTTGCCAATACAGTTTATGAAACAATAGATACCATTACCTGCTGTTTAAGGCAGGGCCCCAGATGTAACTTTGCTTTATAGCCCTCAAAAATACCACAACTGTCCTCATTACACCAACAATTTACACAAAGTTTTAAGAAAGATGAGGTTAAATGGATATTCCCATGAATACAGGATTCTTAAAATGTACTTAGGATAACAAAATAACACATTCTCTAAGTCACTGTCATAAACAAAAATTCAGTATTTCACAGATATAATTCCAACCTGTCTCTATCAGTCCTGGTGTTTACAATTCGGTTTCCCTTGAATACGACTATAAATATTCTGACTATGGTCAGATGCTTCTCATGAATAGCTTCTTTTGTCTGCACAATGCAGTGCTCTTTGCCTCCAGCACCTCCCCCTGCATTACAAAACCAGCTCAGACACAGGCACTTCCTGGCATCAAGCAGCAAAGACTTAATCTACAAGCTTCAGACTTATCCAGGGGAAGGGGAGGGAGGCATAGCAGAGCTGACTCTGTGTTATAGGTGAGCAGAGCTGAGAGTGGCATTGTGTTATACATCCATCTCATGGATCTCATCATCTCTCATCTCTGTTTTGTCTCATCTCTCTTAATCTATGTGTCAGTTACTAGCGAATGTTCAGAAGCTAAATAAAAGTGTATATAAACCTGTACCCTGGTAATCTGAGCACAATGTCAAACAGCATCTCATAGCACAGAGAGATCATGAAGTGTCTGCCTAGAGAGTCCCCACTCACACTCTGGGATCTTACACCGACCATCAGTGAGTAATAGGAGCTAAAACAGCAATAAAACTGAATACTATTGTAAAGTAAGGGGATTATAAATGATCTTTATTGTGTAAAAAAATTAAAAATTCGAAAACTTCATGGGCAAACCCCTTTCAATTAGAGACAGACCACTCCTCTATATTTTGCAGCCAGAAAGGGCAGAAGTGACCAAAATTTGGGGCAAATCAAAGTGTTCTTTTCTTCCATTTTTCCATTGGTAGTTACCACCTCTTCCCTTCCAGTCCTGCGGCTGACATGAGTGATGCAGAACGCTGTAGCAAGCAGGAAGATAAATGACTGGAGATATGAGCTATGTTATTATCAAGCGTTGAGGCAGCCGGTAAATTGGGGAGCACAGAAGATTATTGTGAACAATAGTGATAATAAACACTTAACACATACGCAGCAGAAGAGTGAGTACAGCAAATGCAGACTCCAAACATCACTTACTAGGTAAGACAGCGGCCATCATTCTTGTACCGCAAATCATGGAAGGATTACATTACCTCCCGCTCACCAAGACTTGCTGATTATATATATTATAGGGACATATATCGTGACTATAGGGGGAAATGTGCCAACTCTGTCCGGATACATTTTGGCAATGGGCTATGTTTTTTTTTTAAATTTGTATTTTATGTTTTTTCTTGGGGGGGGCACATTAAAAAAAAATTGATGATGTGCCAAATGTAATAAATAGAAGGGTGACTTTCATAGGAATGTGATGGGACAATTGTCAGACAATTGTTTCTAAATGGGTTAATGTGGTTTTTCAAGAATTAGTATTAACCCTTTTATAACCGGCCAATGTAAATATATATATCGGGCAGGGGTGAAGTGGTCTATGGAGACCTATAGGAGCTAAATGTAGAGTGGATCCTGCCAGAGGGGGCTCATACCAGTATGTCAGTGTACTTGGTTTACAGTCTTTCATCCTGATGGTAGGTTTCCTTTAATACATTAAAAAAAATGTTTTATGATTATGTTTTTAGTGAATCTATTTTAGGTTTCTGTATGGCTGTCTTATCACTTTTTTATAAATTTATATTTTTTTTAATCAATTTAAGTTTGATCAATTATCCAACATAATCTTATACACCAGTTTTATAGTACTGTATATTGTGAATATACTGACTATTAAGGGCTACCAAATGCTAGCTATCATGGCTATTGATCGGCACCCGCCTGCTTGCCTGTCTGCCTGCCGGCACAGCATAGTGTATGTATATGCTGCATGTATGTGTATATGGTGTGTTTAATGATGACAATAATAATAACCTTTATTTATATAGCGCCATCAAATTCCGTAGCACTTACTGTATGTATGTGTCTATATGTGTCTATGGTGTGTTTATACTGCATGTATGTGTATATATGGTAAGTGTATACTGTATATAATGTGTATGTACAGCATATACTGTATGTGTGTACAAATGTATGCATGTGTACATACTGGGGCAGATTTACTTACCCAGTCCTGTCGCGATCCAGAGGCGCGTTCTCAGTGGAGGATTCGGGTCTGGGCGGGATGCACTAAGGTAGTGCGCCCGATGTCCACTAGGTGTCGACGCTGCTCTGAATTCTGTCGGAGTTCACTGAAGTTCACCGTCCTACCCTGGGTGCAGGTAAGCGCGTGGCAAGCGACACTTTTTTTAAAAAAAATACGTCGGGTTTTCTTATGGCCACGCACCCCGATTTCTGTTGCGTGCATGCTGACGCCAATGCGCCACAATCCGATCGTGTGCGCCAAAATCCTGGGGCAATTCAGGGAAATTCGGTGCAAAACAGAAATATTCGGGTAACGCAACTAAAAAAAACGCGATTCGGGCCCTTAGTAAATGACCCCCACTGTGTGTATATATACCGTAGGAGTTTGCATCTTCTGTATGTATTAATGTATGTATGAGTACTGTACATAAATGTGTGCATATGAGTATGGAATGGATCGTGTCACCACATCTATAGGACGTTCTATGGGTTCTGTACTAAATCAGACACACACAAATCATTTGCCCCATGACTTATTATGCTGCAAGTCTTATCTCCTGATAATAAGTCTGTAAATGACATTGTACCTTGTATAGACTGTCCAGCCCATGAATGCAGTAAGTAAAGGGCAGGCGAGGTAAATAACAATGCAGAGGACAGATATAACATATAACAGTTCTCCGCTTGTATATCGTAGACTGAATTGAACCTAAAATTCAACTCAGCTCTGAAAGGAATAATAACTTTACCTCCCAACCTTTTATCCGCGCAGAGATTCAATGAATACACATCAGCCTTGAGGAAAATAACAAGTCTCAAGCTATGGAGAAGCGAAAGCTTCTTGTGAATAGAAATTAATTTAAAATAATATTTAGTTAAATATAGATATTTAAGGAGGCAGCGTTCTCATGAAAACAACCATCTAAAAATGTGAAGAGGCATGTGATTCCTGCCCAGACTGACCACCTCCAATCACAACTATGGGACGAGGAATTAAAGGGCTATTCAACCTGGACAATCACATTTCATTTAATTCAGCTGCCCTATGTAAACATTTCTTCAATTGAATGTAATTAAAATAAACACTCCTGTGTGAAGATAATTAGCCATAAATGTAGCCGTGTTGTAAGTGCCCTTGGATATAACCACCCCCACAATCTGGCAGCGGTGATCAGACATGCACTATTGCCTGACCACCTGGAATCAGTGTTCATTACCACAGGGCAGATGTGGAACATGCATTAACTACAGAAAATTTCATATTAAGAAAGGATTTGTTTCTTTGTCAAAATACTTCAGCAGTGGTGGTCGTATCCAAGGTCAACAAGCTTGTAGCCTTGTAGTCTCTTAGATTCAATTATGGATACATTTTGCTTACAATATCCAATCAAAGAAATGTATGTATATGGCAGATAGAATTAAATTAAATGTCAATGCCCCCTTTAGCCTACATTTTGGATGCAACACCCCAGTCCCCATACTGTTTCTAAGCCTCTGATATCCTGTAACATCTCCAAAGATGAGTAAGAAAGATAGTAAGTGACCACATCTCCATTTTCTGCCTCCTTTTATCATGAGCTTACCCTTCTTTACCTCTACTCAAAAACTGCTCAGCATGGAGGATCTTGATGTGGAAGGCTTTGTAAGCCTTGATAAGCTTTCTATTTGTAAAACGGATCTCGAAGAACTTGCCCAATACTATGACACCCTGTCTGAAAATACTCTCTTATCCACACAAATAATCTGTAGAGGCACAGCAAAAGAAAATAGACCTAGATGAGGTAGAGATCAGGATGGACCGGGATAGGTTGTGCCATGCTTGATGACATCATCAAACGCCACACATCAAGGGTCCGAGTGTGACACATGTAGGAGAAGTCTTTTTGGCCATGTCAATGTCATCTGCATATCAGCTCCAGAAATAGCACTTGAGTGCAACGTTTTTGGCCTCAACGGTGGATTCACTGGGCCATCGGTGGGGAAGTCTGAGTCTGTCTAGAGACCACTGTTGGGTGAGAGCCTTTATGCAGCAAACCCTACTTCAGAACACAAGACGTAATGATATCTCACACATCCACTCACTCAGCCTGATGTTCTGCCTCGGATACTTCATCTACTCAAACAAAAATACATCCAAGTCTCACACAAGAAAACATTTTTGAAACCCACACAAGAACTTTGACGAAATTTGAAGAACATGTGCTCCTTCCCTTTTCAATGCATTTTTAACTAGGTACCATGGGTGTCCCTGTGATCCATGCCTCGGATGGTAGGCATCCCCGTGGCCCTCTCCGTGGCAGCGCCGCCCAGTCCCCTGGCCCGCTCTCACCTCTCCACGCTCCTGCTCCTGATTAGGCCGTGTGCATGTCCCCACTTCCTAGGGCACGTGGGCGCCGGCACTCGAAGATTTAAAGGGCCAGCGCACCTCTGATTGGCGCTGGCACTTCCTGGTTTCCCATAAAGACCGGTGGCTTCCATCATTCCCCGCCAGATCTCTGAGCACATTAACGATTAGAAAAAGTTTCCTGTCCCTGTGTTATTCCCTATTCCTTGTGATTGGTCCCATTCCTCGTTGATCCCCTGTTGGGACCTTGGACCTGCCATCTGACCTCTGCATCTCTGCCGCCTGCCCTGACTTACTGCCTGTGCCTGACCTTGAGCCTGGACTGTGATTCTGTACTTTGACCTTGGCTCCCACCACGGGCTAGTTGCAGCCGTAGAACGACCTGTTAGCACCCCGCCGCAGCAAGTCCATCCCACCCTGCGGCGGGCTCTGGTGAAGACCAGGTGCCACTTTGATTCTGGTCCCAGGTGTCGGCTAGTACCACCTCCTGCGGTGCTCCAGGGGGTCCACTGACCCCGAGTCTTGACAGTAGGGTTGTTGTCTTTTGGGCTTTTAATTGTTTTATCAGGGGCCCAGTGAAGTATCTCTTTAGAACTCTAATGGGTCTACACGACCATGTTTATATTTTGCCATATTTTGTTGCCCGGCTGAAAAGTTTCCTTTGTGTTTGGGTTATAGTTGGTTATCAAGTAAACTAGCAAGACGCCATAATCCTGAGACGGACGTGTAGTCAGATATCCTACTTCTGCTATCTTAGATGTTCTCTAATCTTCAATTTTTTCTAAGTTTAATTATATAGTTGAATATTCCCCACCGGTTTGGATCTCCCACCTCTACGTGCATCACAACAAGCAAGACGTAGATAGCATCTGCATAAACCTTTGCTGACTAACAATGACTCAATCCAGCGGTGACTCATCCTCTGGCAATTGTTGCTTCGGGCTGTTATATGGTGCAGTATTTTTCTGTGATATATCCAGCGGTGTAATCATACTGTATACTTCTGCTTCTAATTACTGGGAATTTGGTTGAATTATTTTGGTTTATAAAGCAGTAAATAAAAGTTGTGGGGGTATTTCTCTCAGTTATGTAACTTAGATGTCGTAGTCATACAGAAAGTTGCTCAAATGAAACTTTTTGTTTAAAAAAAAAAAGAAATGAACTTAAACAACTTACCTGCACCCTCCATCCATATGTGAGTTACAATTATACAATATATACACAGCATATATACATACAGCATGTACACACATACATACAGTGTTGGACTGGATCCTCCGGTGGGCCTAGACTCTTACCCAATACAAGACCCTAGAATTCTGGCAGAAGACATCCAAATTTGATGGCTACTAGGGTTTATTTTTTAGGGTTCCTGAATGGTGGGCCCCCAGGATAATTTTAACTGGTGGGCCAAAGGAACTCCAGTCCGACACTGCATACATACAATACCATATACAGACATAAAGATTATACACTCACATACAAATACAGTATATACACTGCACGCACACATACAGCATATTCACACCCAATACAAACTGAATACCCCAGATGCCGAGGCCCCCTGAAACTGTGGGCCTCAAAGCAGCTGCTGTGGCTGCTACCCCTGTAGTTACTCCCCTGTGTAGAGGTCATCACCAATGTCAGTGATGGGCTACAAAGTTGACCTGTCCAAATGGCATGTTACAGCAAATCACCCAAACACAAAGCTGAAGTTAAAGAAGAACTCTCATTTTTTTGTCTGCAGTAACAATAAGACACAATCTTAAATTTATAATAATAATAATAGTAATAATAATTCTTTTTTTATACACAGATTACACAGCACTGCACAAAGCATGACAAATTGGTCAAATTTAGTTTTTACAGTGATATCCTCTTTCCTCTGGATATGGTAGCAGCAGAGCCCAGTTTGGTAGACTGCAGCCATAGTGTTCAGGGGACCTTTATGGTGAACTTCATCAGAATTTCGTCTCAACACCATTCCCACTGCCATTAATGCCCACGATTGGTGCTTGCTCCGAAAATGCTCATTGGGGCAAATTAACTTACCCGATCCCATCTGTCCACTTTAAGTTCTGCAGTTTGAGGACAAACTGGACCTTCAGAGCTCCTGGAAGCACCCTGGTATAAGTAGGTGTTGAAATCATGAGGATTTCATGGATGGAGGTCCTTTTCTTTATTATCTCTACATGACAGTATCAAATTGGCGATTGGTTAAAGGGAACCTGTCACCAGGGACCTCACTTTCCCTAAAGACAGGTTGCAGAAGCCCATGAAACCTGCAGTGCAAAAATGCCTTTCTGCCTTTTCTAAGCATTTGCATATAAAATATTATAACTTACCTTGCACCCTGACTGAATCCTGGGGTAGTCACAGGGGCTGGGCTTTGGTTTGGATGCATTTCAAAAAAACAACATGTGACTTGTCTGTGTTACTCACTCCTCAGATCTTAGCCCCCACCTTTGTGTTCCTGTACAGCTCCTCCCACTCCCACTGATCATCTCACCAGGCTGTTAAGGAGCAGGAGGAGGAGCTGTACAGGAGCACAAAGGTGGGGGCTAAGATTTGAGGAGTCAGCAGCACAGACAAGTCACATTTTGTTTTTTGAAATGCTTCCAAACCAAAGCCCAACCCCTGAGACTACCCCAGGATTTTGTCAGGGTTCAAGGTAAGTTAAAACACACAATTATATTGTGATGCAAATGCTTAGAAAAGGCAGAGAGGCATTTTGCACTTCAGGTATGATGGGCTTCTCCAACCTGTCTTTAGTAAAAATGAAGTCCCTGGTGAAAGGTACCCTTTAAGGTGGTCATGGGCCCCTTAGAAACCTTGGGCCCCGGACGGCCACCCAAGCCGCCTATATTTTAATATGCTACTGTCGGTGGTGCCTTGCTAGTGGCATTTAAATAGTTAACACCCAGGATTGATGCTTAACAAGTTTTTACATTTTGATGGGTCCACTCATCACTAGTTCCCTGGAATTAGGAGGCAATATATGTATAAATCTAATACAAAAAAATTACAAGTTCACAAAATTCCCCATCAGTTTAAAAGCAATATAAATTATTAGTAGAAAACACAAGAGGGTCTTAAAAGGGTTAACATTTTTTAATTTAAACAATTTTAAAAATTATTCTTATCGCTCAGTAGATGCAAAAACAGAATGGTATAAAGTTGCTAGTAGCCTTTAACAAGGATGACCAAGTCTTCAAATGTTTTCTTATCTGGATTTACTATGCAGATGATGATGAAACTCTTAAAGGGGTTGGCCGCTCCTTTACATCAGTTGTCATGTTTATCAAGTGATTCAGCAGTTCTGTTATCTACTTTTGTAATGTGTGCAGACCCTCCATGCTTCTTTGTTTACAGCTCTCCTGAATAGGCGGAACTGCAGCAGGAGAGTTATAATTTATCATACTGCCCCCCTCCTCTCTCTCTCACTACCTTCCTCATCTCTGTTAGTGAGCACGGACTATGAGAAGAGAGAAAGTGAGAGAGGGGATGTCACATGGATGAGCTGGAGCAGAAACAGTGACGACAGCTGTATATATGTGCCGAGAGCAGCATGCTGAGAACAGGGAAAGTCTGCAGCTTTCAAAGGAGGCAAGAAGCCTCTTTATTCTGAATGGAGATGATTTAAGGTTAATAAGATTAGGATTGTGACAATGGGGGGTATTTATCAGGGCTTCTATGCCTTATTGCAATGTATTTTCCCCTTTCCGCCACCTACACACCAGGGCGTGTGAAGGGGGGGTGCTCGTGGCCAGCTGGGAGCGTTCCTGTTCCTGTGTCTGCGCCCCTGCTGCAACTGGCAAATTTTCCTATGTGGCCGCATTAATATCTATGCCAGGCCGGAGCCTCTTGATGTAAATGACTGCGACGGAGTATCAACAGGGCTATAGTATTGCGCAAGCTTATGATAAATGACCCCCAATGACCCTATGGAGAAGACTAATCCCATATACTAATTTCCAGCTCTGAATGAGTTACCCTGATGTAGTGACATGTAGCACCCTCCTTCCTAGTTTCCCCTCAGCTATTCATTACTGGATATTTCACTGGCACCTTGCCTCTTTGGGGACAAGTGTGTCTTAATATTTTAGTAGCAGCTAAGCGATGTAATTATCTGTTAATAATTTAGCATCTATTATAGCCACAAGGAACCCAATCACTCATAATAGGGCAGCACACGTGCGTGCTTTCCGTGCTCTGCGCTCTTTGTGCGCTCCGGCTCCTGGTGTATGGCACAGCAATCGCTCATTGTGCACCTGTCTGGATCTCCACCCACTCGTTATCATAAAACGCGCAGCTGTCACCCATGTCACCCGCTCTTTGTGTGGTCACCTTGCTCCGGGAGGAGCTACTGATGTATAAACTCGATACGGTGGCATCTCACAAATACCAATTTTTGAAATCCAAGGTGTATCACTCAACGTGTCGGAGCGGAGCAGGTGTGGCACTGTCACTCCGCAGGGTAGAGACATATCGAACAATTGATACATCTGTCTCCCTGTAAAGCGAAGACGTGTTAAAAGGTCAGACAGGACAGTTGACCTTTAAAGTGATGATAAAGTATTGACAGCAAACGTGTTCCTCGCTAGTATGCAGAGCGGAGCGGACAGTGGGTTAGGGCCGGCGCAGAGCAATCAGAGTTTTCATCGCTGCGGGGACAGATGGCTCTGCTAGAATAATGACAGAGCAGAGAGACGGCTTTTCCTCTAAATGGAGTGCCAGGCAGAAGGTGATGCTGGATAAATGACAACTCAGAAACCAGGGAGATCTTCCGAGTCAGGAATACAAAAGACTACCTATTGTGCGCTTTTCTACCATTTTCACCCCAACACAGGCTGAAGGCTTTGTACTTATTTTTCCCCCCGATTCCTCCTTCAGTTCTTTTTAACTCTTTGACATAACAATGAATTCTCACGCGTGGGAAAATGTAATGAGGGATTGAATAAAACCCTTGTACATAGAGTGAAACACATAATTTGATGTCTTCGCCCCCCCCCCCCACCCGTCCTTCCTTCACCCACCACTACCTCTCTCTACTCCCGCTATCATCGCCCTATCATCTACCCTTCTCCCCGTCCTCGTTCCCTCTTCCTATTCTCAGACAAGCTGTCTCCTATTTGCAACTCGGCACATTATGCCGCATACAAATTACATGTGCATATATTTCATATTCAATATACTGTTTACAATGCCACAGAGCAACAAAAAGATGCTTAAAATGCCAGAACCATAACAAATGAAATACAAATGAATGCACAAGAATCGATACGAGCAAATATCAACTTCTCTAAATTAATTAAATAGGTGACAGTCAACAAATGGTAATAAAAGAGATTAGGAAAAAAAAACCGGCTGCCGTAAAAATAAAAAATCCATTAATGTTTTGCTAGGAGCTGTAGCGAGAGGTAGTAATGTGTTAACTCATAGCATGCTGAAATGACCAGATTTATAATGCTTTCCCCCATTTTACGGATCTTTTATATGGATATTCATTTGTCAATTACGACCTCTATTGTGTCCAGATGTTTGGATCGGAATATTGAAAGAGAATCTGACGTTCACAATACAGATTCTGTATCCCATATTATAAATTCATTCTGAGTCATCCTTTTTTTTCTAACTCTACTTTTAGGGGCAGACTGGGAACAGAAAGACAGACACAGACACAGAATCTGAGCCCTAAAGCTGAACCCACCAGACTTTCCCTACCTATTGACTCGAAAGCCGCCCAGGGGATGGCCATTAACTGGCTGCCAATCTGCTTAAAGGGAACCTGTCACCAGGGACCTAATTTTCACTAAAGACAGGTTACAGAAGCCCATTACAGCTGCACTGGAAATACGCCTTTCTGCTTTTTCTAAACATTTGCATTACAATATAATTGTGTGTTGTAACTTACCTTGCACCCTCTGTGTAGTCTCAGGGGTTGGGCTTTGGTATGGATGCATTCCAAAAAACAACATGCGGCTTGTCTGTGCTGCTCACTCCTCAGCTCCCACCTTTGTGCTCCTGTACAGCTCCTCCCTCCTGCTCCTTCACTGGGTCACAGCCTGGTGAGCTGACACCAGTGGGGGAGGGAGGAGCTGTACAGGAGAACAAAGGTGGAGGCCAGGAGCTGAAGCACAGAATGTGTTGTTTTTTGAAATGCGCCCAACCCCTGGGACTACGCAGAAGATTCTGTCAGGGTACAAGGTAAGTTATAACACACAATTATATTGTAATGCAAATAGTTAGAGAATGCAGAAAGGCACTTTTGCACTGCAGCTGTGATGGACTTCTGCTATCTGTCATTAGTGAAAAAGAGGTCCCTGGTGACAGGTTTCTTTTAAGAGATGACAACAGACAAGGACAAGACAAACAATAAGAAAAGTGACAAATTACCAAAGAGATAGACAAAGGGATAACCAGGAAGGCAAGCCAAGGGGTCGGAAGATGCCAGATATATGTACTATAAAAATAAATGGACAGCACTCTGTATCACAAGGTGCTGCCAATGTTTAGATGTGTATTGTATCTAAGAAAGGCTAGACGGGCTGAAACGCACCCTACTTTTACGCTGTTATACTATGCTGCATAAAGTTTACGGAGTACATTAGTGCCGATATTTTTTCTTTATGCACCAGATATAAGTAGACAAAATGGGTCTTATTTACTAATAGTCGCGGATCACACTTTTGTCGGACTGTTCACGGTTTTCGGGGATTGCACGGCTTTGACAGGTATTTAACAGGGGATTGAATTGTGGCGCAGCTGCGCTGGCTGCCATGCAACAGAAATCGGGGGGCGGGCCGCCGGGCGATCCAACTAATTCAGACTGAGCACGGGATTTAAGATTCAAATTGTGCCGCAAGACAATGCACTTACATGCACCAGGAAGAAGAAGGTGAACTCCGGCGGACCTGAGCGGGGAAGCGACACATGCAGGATATCGGGCGCACGATCTTAGTGAATCGCGGCACAGTGCATTACCGTTGGACAATGCACTTTCGTGAACTCCGCGGGACCCGGTAAGTAAATGTGCCCCACTTTACGCAAACTTCGTGAAGTGTGAAGAGTCACTGAGAATGGGTTCCCAGAACCTTTTATGTAATGTCAGAATCTTAACTCCAACACTGTCAGGATAACTGCTAACTGTGCGTTGGCACTTACCGGCTCTGATCGCAGATGTTATTGGTTTCGGTTTGGGTTCAGGACAACTTTTTAAAATTCAGGTTAAACCAAATTTGGCCGAACATGCATTTCAATGGGTCTGCTCATCACTAATCGGAACCTATATAAAAGAGAACAACCATTGTACATTTCTAGAGGCATTTAACTCTAACACTTATATTACTGTTTCTTACACACATAAGACAAGGCAGTACAGAACTCCATATTCTTGATCCAAGTAATTGCATTGTCAGAACCACTGAAGGATGAAGGATTCCATGTTCCGTTCTGGTAGTAGTGATTTTCTATTTCCTTTCAGTCAACTCTTAGACATGGAAACCCAATATAGATGACCAAAGCTATTGTTTTACAGCAAATTGTATAAGGCAGAAAATAAGCCAATCTTCTGTACATTACTACAGCAATTGGGTTGTCAGACAAGTTAGATGGCTGAACAATGAGACATAATAAGTCCCCGGTCTACTGACCTTTGCTCTCCTTACTAAGGACTGTCTATCCTAGTATATGTATGTGCTAAATTATACACTGCAGAATCCTATTTACCCCTATAAGGAGCATTTGTGAGAAGACTTGTGGTTTATTCTTCAGGCTGCGGTCTGCTGAATGCCTAGTTCAATGGTAAATCTTTATTATACCACAAGGTCCATTGGTTTCAAAAACTGCTAAAACATAAGAAAAACATCATAAAACAATATTACTTTATGGGGGTCATTTATCTTATCTTGTTTGTTTTTGCCTGTCTTTTTTTCCCGGCTGCTACTTTGATAATTTATCAATCTCACTTTTTCCTTGTGTTAAATATTTTTTTTTTCAGATCTCTTTTGTGCCACATTTGTTACAAATGTCTCAAAAATGTTGCTCAAATGTCTCATTTTCTAAGGTTTCGTCTGGAGTTTTTTGGGCCAAAAAATGGGGCTAGTTTACTAAGGGTCCGAATCGCGCGATTACGTCGGGTGTCTTGCCGATTTCCGACAAATTCTGCTGGGATTTTGGCGCACACGAACAGATTTTGACACAATCGTGCCGGGTTGCATGCGACGGAAATCGCTTGACACGCACTTACCTGCACCAAGAAATAGAAGGTGAACTCCAGTGAACTCCAGCGGACCTCGGCGCAGCAGTGACACCTGGTTGACATCGGGCGCACGGACCTTAGTGAATCCCAGCCGGACCCGAATCAGCGCCGGAGAACCGGGTAAGTAAATGTGCCCCAATGTCTTAAATTTTAGACAATTTGAAATGATAAATGTAATTTGCGACATTTAGCACATCTGGAGAGAAATGTGTCTTACTGACTAAAAACAAACGTCTGATGGACATTTCAAAATGTCCCCAAAAAGGTGCAAAAATTGCAATGCGCTAAAAAATGTCTCAAAAAAGACAGAAAAAACAGGAAGAAGTATAAAGATAAATGATCCACTATGTCTGCAACTTACCCATTGTGAATGGGTGCCCCTTACACCAGCTCTTGTGAAGTCTTACACCATGATTTTTTGACCAGGACAAGTCGTTTGGATGTACATGCCCTCTGGGTGTAGTATGATACACTATAATAATAAAAACATAGTAATAGTCTTGTACTCCTTCAGTGGTCCCATTCACTCAGAGCTGTAGAAGGCGCGCGGCTGTGGTCAGGGCTGGAGCGCCGGATTCTGTAAACAAATAGAGGGTGGCATTGAAGGGCGTCAGGGTGAACAGGAGGCAAGCATAAGATTTTTATTGTTTTTCTTTTCCCCCCAAGCCTTATATAAATTTTTTGAAAAACCTAGACAACCCCTTTAATAGAGATGAGTGCTCATGGTCCGTCTAGGATGCCCATGTGTTTTCACTTTTTACAATTTTCTATGAGGACAGACGTGTCAATTCATTTCATCCCAATTTTCCAGCCGGAGATCTGTTAGACATTTATTGCTAAGATCTACTGCTCTTTCTTGTTAAAATAACCCCTTCCACATACCTTCTTAAAGGCAATCTACCATCAGAATCCAGCATGATAAACCAGAGACACTTACTCATAGATCCAGGCACCGTGACTGTGGTAATCTTCTTATATTTGTTGTCCATGGCCTTCTTTCTTCTAAAATCAATGTTCCAAATTATGCTAACAAGCCAAAAGACTAACGGAGTGATTCCCAAAGCCCCTTTGTACTGCAGACTCACAGGCTCTTTCTCTGATGCAGAACAGAACGGAGGAGTTCTGGGAACTGGTCTAGTAGCCATTTGGGTTCATTAGCATAATTTTAAACATTGAATTTAGAAGAAAGGAGGTCATGGATAACAAATATCAGAAGATTACCACAGTCACAGTGCATGGATCTATGAGTAAGTCTTTAGCAGCTGTTGCACTAATGTTGTCTCCCCATGGCAAGCTATGCTGGCTGCAGGTAAGTGTCCCTGGTTTATCGTGATAGATGTTTAAAATTTTTATGGAAGAAAAATAAAATCTTACATACAGCAGTATATAATGTACAGTTAACGTGTTTTTCACCATTACATATGTAGTTTTGCTAGCTAGCAATCAGTGTGGATTAATAAGTCTAAAACATGCAGATTATTGCTTCTTTTTATAGTAGATTTCTATCAAAGTACACCATTGAGTTTGGGCGTGTGGGGGCTCATCTGGTCTTTTCTTCAGAGCTTGGCTAAGTAAGATTGTCTCCGAATCAGAATGTATTACAAATGCTAAGGGTACATTCACGTGAACGTAATGGGGACCTATATGCGGCCGCATACAGTCCCTATTGACATCTACTGGTCACGGTGCGGTGAGCGTTCATTGCACCATGACCATGTACGGTAAAATATAAGACATGTCCTATACTGCTCTATGGAGAGGGGAGGGGTGAGCACTGCTCTCCTCCTCTCCAGCGCCCTAATGTGTGAATGTACTCAGAGTCTGATTTCATCTCATACCCATCCATGTGGTCACACTTTACCCGGAGAACCAGAATCGGACGTCATGTAATATTCCATATGATAGCATAGATCTATAGAAGACTTATGCCTCAAGACAGCTCAAGAAAATACGAGACTTGGAGAGAAGCGGGTAATTGTATAAAGTCTTACAAACATACAAATGCATTAGAGATCATTACCAGGCGGAAACAATGCAAATATTGTGTAAGCTTGTCATTGTGAGGGTTTATGGGATAAATGGATGTCTTCATTTTCCAGCGATCTCCCCGGGATTCTATCTTAAGGGGATTAGTTGCGTGAACGGGTTTTTCTGTGATGTATCCATCATATTTATCTTTAAAGACAGCGATAGGATTTTCATTGGTTTTTTTTCGAGTGGAGGTTCTTGCTGCAGAAAGGGTTAAAAAAAAATGGAGAAATCGATGGGATCTCGGATAGATGAGCGTTTGGGATCGGAGCTGTCACTTTGCTGTCATTGCTGGGATTCGGGAAGTGATTTGTGACACGTAAATGGGAAAAAGGGGAACCTCTTCTGGAATCTGAGCTCAGACCATGTCCTCGACGTGGGAGGACTCTGCTGGTAACTCTGGCGCGGACGTCACCTCTGCGGTCTGGGCGGAGCTGCAGGCGACTCATTGAAATTCTGCAGGAGCCATAGACTCTGTGGAGGCCATTGCCTGCTGAATGACAGCGCTGTGCACAGAAGATAAATACACTGGAAAATGAGATGCCTCTGCAGAGAAAGGAATAAATTACTTGTCTGGCGAAGGGGAGGAAATGTCCCCAGGAGTACCGCTTACATTAACCCATTCACCCCTGAACGCCTCCATTACGCTTTTACATTTTACAATTAAAACGCTCATTATTGGAGAGAGAGCGTTGGAAATATACTGCGGTATAAAATTGATATAAATAATCCGTAATCTCTGCATCCCCTTTACTATAATTCTTCCTTTCGTTACAACACGCTTACGGTAAATTTAACCCTTTACCAGTACATGCAATCCCCTACTTAAGAACACCTGACTTACATACGACCCCTAGTTACAAACAGACCTCTGGTAATTGGTCATTTACTGTACTTTAGCCTTAGGCTGCAATAAACAGTTATCACAGGCGTCTGCAATGAAGCTTTATTGTTAATCCTGGTTCTTATGACAATCCAACGTTTTTAAAATCCAATTGTCACAGAGACCAAAAATTTACTATTATAAAATATACAGTTCTGACTTACATACAAATTCAACTTAAGAACAAACCTACAGCACCTATCTTGTATTGCTTGTATACACTTTATGTGACCATATATGTCCTTGACTAATAATATGCATAAAACATACACCAAAAATCCCATAAATAGCTTCCTCGAACCCCCAAGACTGAAGCTACTTTCGATGCGTTTGTGAGTTTGGGAGACAATGACGTCCAAGTACTTATAGATCTTCCATTACCAGTCTGAGTATATCATCTGCTGAGAACGGCTGCCAAGTCTGCAACCCTGCAGTGTGCCAGCCGAGCATTTACATTCAGTGCGTGCCACGTCCCGCAGCCACAGAGCTGCATATAGATTGAGGTATTTGGTAAAACACATCAAGCCTCAAGTGACATGTAAAATGTATTACAGTGACCTTGTTTTTCACAAATAATCCAGAGAGCGGGATTCTTTACGACTTAGCGAGAAAAATATTTCTATATTAGTATCATACGTGTGAGGCGATGCTGCATTATATGTCTTCTATATATTAGGAAAAGGATAGAGGGATTCTGAGGGTCATGAAGAATGAATGGAACTTATATATCTTCATATAGGGGGAAATTATTGTAAAACTTTGTCAAGGTCACCACTAGAGATGAGCAGACCGGATGGTCAAGTTCGGGTTCAACCTTCAGAACTGGATTTATTGCCAGACTGACAAGCGAACAGCCAATCCAGTAAATTGATTCCCCTAGCAACTCGATCTGCCAATCATAGCCATGGCTAGTTGCTAAGGGCTGTTCCCTATTTTCTGAATTGGCTGTTCCGCCGCCAATCCGGCATTAAGTCCAGGTCTGGCGGTTGGACCTGACCATCGGGTCCCATCATCTCTAGTGGTGACCATGACAAAGTTTTATGATGATTGCACCCTGTAGGTCTTCTTCTTCTTGACTATGAATCATCTGGTTGACGGCTAGAGAAGAACAAATCATTCAGGATTTGCTGAAACTTTGCTGAATTTTTCTAACGATTTGGATTGAGTCAAACTCAAATCAATCGGAAGAGATTTACATTTTTCTACGATAGCGTTCAGTTAAACCTTAACCCTAACCCTAATCCTCATCATTTATAGAAAATTAACAAACAAAGAATCTGAGTTTTAGGGGATTAGAGTGGGTTGTGTACTAATTTCGTTGACAATTGGAGCAACAATGACTGATCAGAAAAAATTTGGGTTGGATTCTGTGACTAAAAATCAGTGGATGCGAGTCTACAGATCACATACAAATAGATTTAATTATCTTTGGTGACAATGGCTGATCTGTGGGAGCTCTGCTAAGCCGGACTCCCCGCCAATCTGATGTTGGTATCCTCTGCCATCAGTATTCACATAAAAATCTATCAATGACATCACAAATCTTTACTGTATATCCCTGGCAAGGAAATAACTACAAACAACAATTATTTATCACACAACCAACTCCCCCTTCAAGCTCCTCCCCCAGCGGTCGTGAAGAGAGTGGGACATGTGCTCTCTCCTAATTCCCCCGCCCGGGAGGAGGAGACTTGCAGCGGGGGATGCTGAGAGGCAATCGGGGGCCATTTGCCTGAGAGCCTCTGGCTGTTTTACAAAGTTAATATTTCATTATTAAAGATGCCAGAAAACTTGTAAAAGACAGTCTCCTCATCCCCTAGACGGAACGAGCAGCCTAATTTGGACACTCTCCCACCAGTAATCTGGTGATAGATGTACTTAAAAGGTGCGGCTTTCTTCACAAAACAGCGCCACATCTGACCATGGTTTGTGCTGGTATTGCAACTAAGCTCCATTCATTTCTACAGCTGAGCTGAAATACCAGCACAAGCCATGTACAGGTGTGGTGCCGTTTTGAGAAGAAAGCGGCCATGTTTTTCAACCTCCAGCCAACCGATTTAAAGCAAACCTATCACCAGGAATGTCATTTTTAGCTGGTGACTGGTTCCAGCATTCTAAATCATTTCTGTACTTTACAAAAATTTCTCTCCCTGCCAGCAGCATATTGAGAGTCCCAGAAAGGAGTGGGCAGCTATGTACCTATGTCTCAGTCTCCTCTCCCCCACATTCATCCGGCTACCTCCCCTGTGCAGGCAGAGGAGGGAGATGGGTGGGAGCCAGGTATTGTGAAACAAAGTTTTATAAAGTACAGAAATGATTCAGAATGCTGACAAAGACATTTTTAAAAACCAGCATAGCAAAGTGATTCTGAACCTTTTAGAGAGTGCCAAAATGACAACCAAAATCACTTATTAATTGCAAAGTGCTAACATGGCAATTTATGAAGGGACTTATTGCTCCCTTCTCAGTCACAAATATCAATCATAGCAGTGTCCTGAGGACAGTAGAAAGAAGGAATTTGGCCTGGACCAAAAGCTCTAATGGTAATCCAGCTCTGCCCACATCTTCTCCAGTAATCTCAGGCAGACCAGGATGTAGAACTGAGCATAGCATAGTCCTTGATTACCTGGGACTGCCTGGAGAACTGTGTGCTAAGATGATGGCACCGAATGCCACCTCTGGCACCAGTGCCATTGGTCCACCATCACTGACATAGGGTATTGGAACCTGTCACCAGCTAAAAATAACATTACAGACACCTGTGATAACTGTTAGAGCTGATCATTGTAGCCTAGGACTAAAGTACAATAAATTACCAATATCCAGAGGTCCGTTTGTAACTAGGGGTCGTATGTAAGTCGAGTGTTCTTAAGTAGGGGACCGCCTGTATTTATAAATGACTGATCATTTGTAGAAAATCCATTAAAATCTGCATATGGAGGCAAAATAATCTGCCGCATAATTTTCTAGTTTATTTCTAGGGTCAGAATTCTTATAAAGAGGCTTCTCAGTTTCGTTGAAAAACTGTAGAAAAAGTACCTACCTCTTTTCGGCTCAGCTTTCCTGTGGTGCCCTAAGGACCCTTTCCATGGCCAAGATGAGGTATTTTTGGGAAGCCATGAAAGAGATTCTCTAGTACACCCACCGAAGTAGTGGTAAAGGGGTCTACACTTTTTTTGAAAAGGGGCTTTGTGTTGTCTGTCATCAAAATGTATTCCAAGCCACATTTTACCTACTGGTGATTGCTGCAACTACCGATACTGTAGCTTATTTATATAAAAAGTGAATGGCTTAGGTCTTAGGCCAGCACAGGGCTGGATTACAGCGAGGGCTCCAGGGGCGCGCACCCCGTGGGACCCCACCATTTTACTAATAAGGGGGCCCAACCAGCAAAGTCTGACAGTCAACTCTGGGAGTGAAGCGCGATGGCGATGCCACCATGCCACACGTGCGCCTGCCTCCAAGCTCCAAGCATGCCCGTCCAGCCATTCTGTATGTAGCATGCTTTTCAGGAGGTGTCCTGCATGCAGAGTGACGCCAGATCCCCCCCCATTAGTACCTATCACTGGTTGGCTGAACTGGTTGCTAGCCAAGTCCTAGCCAATCAATGTTAGGTTTACTTCCTCACAGATCACTTTGACCGATCTGTGAGAGGAGGAGAGAGAAGTCTCAGGGAAGCAGTGGCAACTGGGACTGGCACAGCGACTAGTAGTGAGTACTAGTGCCATGGTGCCATCTAGGCCAGCAGCGAGGCTAACATGCAAGTAGGAGAAAAAGTAGAATATAAATCATAATTTGGAACAGTAATATGTACCACTATCTGGGCTACATTCAGGGGTGGCCCTTACCAGATTCGGTGCCCCGGGGCCTTCACCAACCTCAATCCAGCCCTGCTTCTGCACCACTTACTGTACAATTTACTAACCGTCTTTCCATCCTCGGATTGTATTTCACAGCATGGCTGAGGATTTTTTTGTAATTCCAATTAAATAAATGTGACCCATTTTTGACAAGTGGGCCCCCTCTATGAAATATAAGGTCATTTTGTGCTCGGAGGAGCCCTTGTGCCTCTTCTGACAGACTGGCAATCGTTGGTAGAAATAACTATGCTGATATTGATTTTCCTTCTTAACCTTTATACCACTTCAAAATTTATAGTTCTATTCTCACGGCTTCCTATATACCAAAGTCCAGACGGAAATAACATTGACATTTTTTTTTTTTGGTAAACTAAATCAAAGTATAGAAAAAAACTAATTAAACCTTTACCTTTCATCTCCTATATTCTGAAGTGATTGTTAACCCTATACCTGCCTTATAGGAAATATACCATAAAAATCAAGCATGGATACACCAGGGTCACTTACTCTTAGATCTCAGCACCGTGACCTTATGTTTGTTATCCATGGCCTCCTTTCTTCTAAAATCAACTCTGGAAATTATGCAAACGAGCCAGAAGGGCTTTGGGGGGAGAGCGTTACTAGAGCCACTCCGTGCTGTAGCTTTACAGGCTGTTACAATGTCTTTCCTCCCCCTGCTCCCCCAGCACTACCCCCTCCCTCTGCGTGATATAATATTAAACAGTGGGAGAAGCCCTGGAATTATGTGGGTTGGTTTTGTATGTAAGAGGTAACACCATGGATGCCTATGAGATTTTACATAGTGTCCTATCGGCATGTAGCGTATTATAGAGCAGGAGAGACTGGGGAAATGTGTATGTAATGTGTTATCTGCAGGCAGCATGTTATAGAGCAAGAGAAACTGAGTGAATTGTATATAGTGTCCTATTTACAGGTAGCATGTTATAGATCAGTAATTTGCCTACATAGTATGCAGGAGTAACTGATCAGAGTGTCCCATCTGCAGGCAGCATGTTATAGAGCAGGAGTAACTGATCAGAGTGTACATAGTGTCCTATCTGGAGGCAGCATGTTATACAGCAAGAGGAACTGAGTGAATTGTACATAGTGTCCTATCTGCAGGCAGCATGTTATAGAGCAGGAGTAACTGATTTGGGTTTGCATGCATTACAGGTATTAACTGGAGTGTGTGCGACCGATCGATTGTGGCGCAGAGGCTGGTCATGCCAACATAAATCTGGGGGCAGGCGTTGGACGATCCGACTGATTCGGACGAGTGCGGGATTAACTTTCACTTTCAACAAGGGAGAAGAAGGTGAACTCTGTCAGACCTGAGCGGGGAAGCGACACATGGCGGAAATCAGGAACATCTCTCGTCAAACAATGCATGACGTGAATCCGCGGGTTCGAGTAAGTAACTGGGCCCCAGAGCTTCTGCGGGTTTACCAATACAATGCACCCATGTTGTACAATAATCAATAGTTCCAGGCATAAGGTAGATTACACAATATGAAAATCTAGTAATGTCCTCCAAATGTTCCCAAAATTTCAATCCAAAACTTGCCAATGTACTTTAAGGATTACCACCTTGTTCCAAAAACTTTAGATTTTCTTGTAATCAATGAAGTAATTACAGGCCGTGCCCGGTTACTACAAGATAGGGTCTGTAGGTTGGTTCTTAAGTTGATTTGTATGTAAGTCAGAACTGGTATATTTTCATTGTAATCCCAGTCGCAACTTTTTTGGTCTCGTGTGAACTGGATTTTAAAATGTTTGGTTGTCTAAGACAGGATTAATACTAAAGCTCATTACAGATACCTGTGATAATTGTTATAGCTGATCATTGTAGCCAAGGACAAAGTACAGTAAATACCAACAATCCAGAGGTCCGTTTGTACCTAGGGGTCGTATGTAAGTCGAGTGTTCTTAAGTAGGGGACCGCCTGTACTTTAAAGGGTTGCCTACTTTTCCATAAACTGGCAAACTTCTGTAAATAGAAAGACCCACACAGTATAATTTCCCCTTAAGGGGTATTCCCACGACAACAGATTCTTAAAATATTAAGGTAACTAATAACACATTCATAATTCACTGTCATTAACAAAATATAGCATTGACAGACATAATTTGACCTGTCTCTATCCAGTCCTGGTGTACATAATTTAGGTTTTCATGGAATCCGACCCGTAAATCTTGCCTTTGATGGTCGGGCAGGACCGTCTTCATGAATAGCTTCTCCTGTCTGCAGGATGCAGTGTTATCTCTGCCCCTCCCCTCCATTTCCCCCTCCCCCCTACATTACAAGACAAGCTCACACACAGACAACGACAAACATTCCTACCGACAAGGCAACAGCGCGCACAACTTACTCTACAAGTTACTAGCAAGGTAATGTCTTTATTCAGGAAGGGGGGAACACTCTGTGTGTGGTTATAGCACAATGCAACAGACCTGAATGCTGTCACATGTGGGCTATATGCTTTCATTATCTCTCATCTCTGATTGTCTCATCTCTCTTTCTATGTGTCAGATACTAGTAGAATGTTCAGAAGACTAAATAAAAGTGTATACAAACCTGTACCCTGGTAATCTGCACATGGTCAGAGAAACAGCATCCTCATAGCACGCAGAGAGTATTAGGCATGCTTAGAGAGTCCCTCCCACACTCTGGAAATAACACTGACCATCACTGAGTGATAGGAGCTAAACAGCAATAAAAACTGAGTAACATTGTAAAAAAATGATCTTTATTGTGTAATCATCACTAGGGGTTCAATTTATTTAGTTTCTATCATGGGCAAACCCCTTAACGTCTTCTATCTGCCCATCTCATTGTGCCCCCAGCTGCCTGTATAGAATCATGAGTGGTACCAGAATCCAGGTCAATGTTACAATTGGATCACATTGGGGCTACAATTTAAGGGTACCAAGAGCACCACAGATTAGAATTTTATATTATTGGGAAGGACTGAACAGGATAAACCATGTCTATATCTCAGACTAGATTGTTTGGCATCAAGTCGGCGCGAGCAGGGCATACCTGGGCAAGTGCCGGGGCCAGAGCTGCTGGGGGCCCACATAGGCAGTACAGTAAGTACGCCTGGAGTTGGGGGGCTTCACCTAATGAATACATAGGGGCGAGGGGGGCTTTATTTCTATAATAAAACCATGAGGGGGCTGTTTCGCTGTGATAAACTAGGAAATATTTGGGCAACGGAGACTGTTTTGGTTTTCTGATTTTTAATTAAGCATCTATATCCCAAGTCAAATATTGAAGTACACGACAGTGTTTTGTTTGTATTTTTATGTGAGTTAAAGGGTTAATTAGTTTGGAAGTTGTTACAACTGACTATGTTGAGGATCTCGGGAGTGATTACAAGTTTTAATAATGATCTAAATATTCATTGTATGATAAATGTTGCAAGTCGTATCCATTCTGAAGCCATCTTCATCATCTGTTGTCTATTCCCTTATAGTGTCTGTTACAGAAAGGTGGACAAGTTAGACGAAAATAATGTTTGGTGAGAAGCGTAATGATCGTTTACCATCCATTATCCACGTAGTAGATGACTGATCCACAACTGTGTACTCATCCACATGCTTGCTTCAAGATCGGACAGATAAAGTCAGCAGTAACATAAATCCTGCCTATATTGTAAGCAGGGACTTACTGGAGAGCCGCCTGAACAATATTAGCCCCGCATCATACACAGTAGGGCCATAAAATTTAGTCTGTGGGTTATCATTAGAAATGTAATAGTTTATGTTGTCACTAGGATATGAGCCATGATGGTGCGTTACTCATAAGACTCGTTCACACTGCTGTCATGGTGTCATTTCTCAATGCCCCACAGTACAAGGCATCTGTCGCCACTATAGATCCAATGACTCCCTGGGCTTTCATTAAGTCATCTATAAGTTTGGGTAATTCTAACCGCCAATAGTTTTGACAGAAGGTTTATTTCCATCACATATTAGTAAGCTTATAGGACACTGCATACAATCTCGCTCAGCTCCTCCTGCTCTTAACATGCTGCCTGCAGAAGGACACTATGTACATCTGCTTCACTCCTCCTTCTCTATAACATGAGGCCTGCAGATAGGACACTATGTACAATTTTCTCAGCTCCTCCTGCCTCTATGAACATGTGCCTGCAGATAGGACACTATGTACAATCTGCTCAGCGCCTCCTGCTACTATATATCATGCTGCCTGATATAGGACACTATATACCCGTGTGGCGAAACCTATGGCAGGTGCCAGGGTGGCACTCGGCCCTTCTGTGGTCACACGTGCCTCACCCCAGGACAGAGTTCACCACACAGACCAACTCCACATGAATCTTCCTGCAGTCCCAGGCAACTTAAAAAGATGCTGCTCTCATTGGTATTTTAAAGCGACAACTTTATTGGCTTTTTTGGACTCTGGAAAAGTGGAAAGACCCTTAGGAAAACTACAATGATAGAATTGTCCTTCTTTCAACTGTATTGGTGGCCTCAGGGGCTGATACAATTGAAAGTTTTTGAAGAACGGTAGCAATAAGTTACTGCTTAAAATGCAATGTTGGACTTCACGGTAAATAAGTGGATTTTGGTTATAGTTTGGGCACTCCGTCTCCAAAGGTTTGCCATCACTGCTATATACAATCTCGCTCAGCTTCACCTGCTCTATAAGATGCTGTCTGCAGATACCACACTATGTAAAATCTATTCAGTTTCCTCCTGCTCTATAAATGGCCTGCCAGATAGGACACTATGTACAATGCTCATTTCCTCCTGCTCTATAACATGCTGCCTGCAGATAGGACACTATGTACAATTGCTCCTTTCCTCCTGCTCTATAACATGCTGCCCCCAGATAGGACACTCAGTAAGCAGTTGGACGCTCGTAGGGTGCGCCAGATTCATGGAAACTGTGTTCCAGTCTTCATTATCCAGTGCACAGGCATCATATTAATAAATGTGGGCACTCCATACCAAATGGGAGATTTATCAGAAGTGTCTGAGAGCAGCAGAACGTTCTAGTTGCCCATGGCAACCAATCAGAGCTCAGCTTTTTTTGCCCACAGCTGTTGTAAATGAATGCTGGGCTCTGTATTGGTTCTATGGGCAACTGAATAGTTTTACACTCAGACACTTCTTCCCCAAGTGCTTGCTTATACTCCTGTACCACTATAACATGCTGCATGACAGGATAGCGACACTATTTACCCTCTGATAGTTACTCCTGCTCTATAACATGCGGCCTGCAGATAGACACTATTTACCTCTATTAAGTATTTTTTTTTTTTTTTTTTCTTTTTTTTTTTTTTTTTTTGTTTTTTTTTTTTTTTTTTTTTTTTTGGTTTTTTTTTTTTTTTTTTTTTTTTTTTTTTTTTTTTTTTTTTTTTTTTTTTTTTTGTTTTTTTTTTTGTTTTTTTTTTTTTTGTTTTTTTTTTTGTTTTTTGTTTTTTTTTTTTTTTTTTTTTTTTTGTTTTTTTTTTTTTTTTTTTTTTTTTTTTTTTTTTTTTTTTTTTTTTTGTTTTTTTTTTTTTTGTTTTTTTTTTTTTTCTATGCTCTATAAACATGTGCTGCGATAGGACACTTTTACACTCTGATCAGGTACTCCTGCTCCTTATAAATGCTGCCTGCAGATAGGGACACTATTACCCTCTGATTCAGTAACGAGAGGGTAAATAGTGTCCTATCTGCAGGCAGCATGTTATAGAGCAGGAGTAACTGATCAGAGGGTAAATAGTGTCCTATCTGCAGGCAGCATGTTATAGAGCAGGAGTAACTGATAGAGGGTAAATAGTGTCCTATCTGCAGGCAGCATGTTATAGAGCAGGAGTAACTGATCAGAGGGTAAATAGTGTCCTATCTGCAGGCAGCATGTTATAGAGCAGGAGTAACTGAT